>WNYA01001677.1:1110-63541 GCA_019512145.1 Engystomops pustulosus | reverse complement strand
ATACCATCCTGCTGCTCCTCCTGATCCCTCCTCAGTAATACCATCCTGCTGCTCCTCCTGATCCCTCCTCAGTAATATCATCCTGCTGCTCCTCCTGATCCCTCCTCAGTACTACCATCCTGCTGCTCCTCCTGATCCCTCCTCAGTAATACCATCCTGCTGCTGCTGTTGTGGTTTCTACTGCTGTGACGACACCTGCAGTGGATATTAGTGCAGCTCATCCTCTTCCTCTGTTGCAGGTTTCTCTGCTTTTAGGGACGTCTCTCGTTTGTCTCCTATGAATGAGACATTTTCCTAGAGACCGCAGTGTGTGAATCCATGACTTTTATAGTTAGTAATTCTTGTAGAACTTGTCCGACTCTATGGTGCGTTCAGACGTTGCGTTTCGGTCGCAAGTGGGAGGGGCTTGGCCCAAACGCATATGTATTTCCACTGAAACGCCTGCATCTTTGATTGAGCAAAACACGTTTCACGCGCCAGTAATGCAAAACAAACGGTGCTTATTCCAAAACGCAACGTGTGAATGTGCCCTCAATCTTTGCAGATCCACAAAAACGGATGACACGGCAGGAAGGGTGTATGGTGACTTCAAACTCAATATGGCGCAGTGCCTGTAGGCTGTTGATGACTGGTGCCGGTTGTAGTGACTTGGTTATGGTGATGGTTGTAGTGCTTTGGCTGTGTAGAGTAGGCCGGTGATTACTGGTGTCGGTTGTCGTGACTTGGTTATGTTTAGTAGCCTGACAACTGTGACTTGTGGTTGTGAACCAACCTGTGTTGTTTCCTGTGGTGCCGCACTTGTGTAAGATAGAGCCCTTGCTGCAGATTGTACATTTTGTTGGCTCCTCTTTCCTCCATGTTGGTTTTTATACCTCTTGATCCTTCATGTAGGTGTCTCTTTTGGACTCTAAGAAAAGTATGAACCTGGGAATCTTCTTGAAGCAGTTTAAGAGGTGAGGCCCACTAGCACTTCTCAGACCTCCCCCTTTGTGTGGACCCTCTTTTTTTTTTATTCTGTCCTGTTATAAACCCCCTTTCTGTGTTACCCCGTTCATGTCCCTTTTAACTCTGTGGACCCCTCCATGACATAACTTTGTAGATCTTGTTCTTCTTGTGGATCCTCTTACTTCATACCATGTTATATACCCCTTTAACCCTATGGAATCTCCCCCATCGCTCCACATTAGACCATCCTCCATGTAATGTTTATAACCCCTTCACCATGTGGACCCTCTTCCACCATATCTCGTTATAAATTTGCTTCTCTGTGTGGACCTCATTGTGGCCTGCTGTTTCTTCAGACCTGTGCATGTGATGATTGCCGACATAAAGCAGGGAGTAGGATCTAACTTTGGTGCAGAGAAGCTTGGGGAACTACAGAGACTGCTCCCCGAAAAAGATGAGGTAAGTAGTTATGATTAGTATCTTCATAAATGAGTTGTTGCCCCCTGAGCCCATGCAGTAAGAGCAAGGAGAAAGAAACGAGTCCCAAAAGACCTCACAACCTCCATGTATGAGAATTGGTGGCCTCCCGTAGTAATTGTAATCTGTCCTCCACTCGTTAGCTACTTCACCCGCAGGATAATAGATTGCTGTGGTTCAAATGTTTTTGTAGAACCACAGAGTGTGATTTTTTTTTTTTTTTACAATTTTTTTTTCCAGGTGAAGAGACTCCGAGCGTTTAAAGGAGACCGCGGGCGATTGTCTGATCCCGAGCTCTTCATGGTGATGTTGGTGGAAATTCCCAGGTGAGACATTTTATCTCCCTCCACCTCATTGTGTATACAGCAGCGCTATACGCATGATATTCCCAATCTCTGGTCCTGGGGCCCCATAACCCTATTTCTCCTGCAGTTTCCATCAGCGGCTTCAGGTGCTGATCCTGAAGGAAGAGTTCTTCCCCCAGCTGAATTCTCTGAAGCAGGCGGTGGAGGTCCAGATGGAGGCAGCTACAGGTGAGACATGGGAAACTCTGCATCCCCTCCCCCGTATGTTCTCCGTAGTCACAGGAAATTCTGTGTTACAGAACTGCTGGAGTGCGAGGACCTGCACGTCATCATCCATCTGGTGCTGAAGGCTGGAAACTACATGAATGCTGTAAGTGACCCAAAGCCACCAAATATTATAGGAGATGTAGTGTTGGGTGAAACTCTATTGCAACACCATGTTCATACTAGTAAGTAGCTAATATACAGCAATATACGAACCCCAGACTCACCAGGCTGTCATATCTACTGAGGACAATCCACCACCATCAATACTCCCCTCTGAGCCATGCTCAGCGCTCCATTTCCAGGTCCTCTGCTGACAGCCATCGTTACTCCGGTTCTTCATCTGTCCTTAACTTGGAATACTCAGCAGATGTCAGAGCCAAGAAGTGGAATCTTGATTTAACTTCCAGGCCTTGTCTAATCCAGCCATCCCCCCGGGCAAGGCCCACCTCTAGGGGACACACCCACTGATGTCATCACATCCCAAGGTTCATGATTGATCCGAAGAATCAAGGCAAATAGACGGGAAAGACGGACAAGGGGAAATCCTCAATCCAAGATCTGTCCAGGTGGATTGTCCTGAGACTGCAGGGCAAGGAGCCGAAAATGTCCAGATATGATATTTGAGATGTTCAATAATGGACTGGAAACCTCCGCGTCCACACTCTGGAACATTAAACATAACGACCTCTACGTTGATTCATGACGTCGTAGGATCCAAAACTACAACCTAGTAAGATTTTCCTGGTGCTGACCTGAGGCCTTCAGATTGTGGATTGGATCGAGCAGCTGCTCCACGTCTTAGTAAGACATTGCAATGTAACGTGATGATGATCCAGGGAGAACGGTCTCTATAATCTGTTGTTGTCCCTCATAGATATAACGCACTGGACGTGAGCTGAGGGACTCGCTGATCTGCTCCTGATCATGTCTCCTCATGGTCGTGTATTGTTTTTCCTTCTTAGGGTGGATACGCAGGGAGTGCAATGGGATTTCGGATGGGATCACTTCTAAAACTGGCGGACACGAAGGCGAATAAACCTGGAATGAACCTCATGCACTTTGTAGCACGGGTAAGAGTGGTCTCCGGCCTGGCCACACATCCAGGACTCGCCAGGCAGAAGACTGGCACCTGGGGCAGTGACTGGTAAAGGCTAGAAATAGGCATGGTAACAGGAGGGTAGCGCGGGAAGAAGACTGGTGGTGGGCAGATGACACAGGAATGGGGCTTACATGTCTGTTACTCACACAGGAAGCGGAGAGAAACAATAGTTCGCTCCTGACCTTCCCAGAGAAGCTGCCGCACATCAGCCAAGCGTCTCGGTGAGAACTTGTCATTATTATCCCCCATACATTTATATTGGTCATTGTACGACTCTTCTGGTTGTATCTGCTGTGGCCGGTTCTGAGGTGACTCTCCCTTCCCAGGACACATGTGGCCCCCTCCCCCCGTCCTTGTGTTGTCGGCTTCTTCTTCCCGCATTTAGTAACTGAGCCTCTTTCCAATTAGCATCACATCTCTGGAGGTTGAGAGTGACCTGGAGACCTTATCTCAGAGACTTCAGGGTACCAAGGAAGCCCTCAGAGATCAGCCAGACCTTCAGCACGAGATGGCTCCGTTCCTACAGGTGAATAAATTCTTCTTTCTGTTGAGTTGGTTGCATCTCTATCATAGTAACTATACACTTGTGAACATATTGATGGAAAATTTGGATAGGTAATTCATTTGGAAACTATAAAGAGGCCCTGACAATCATGTGCACTAGTCATGGTGGGGATAGTCCATGCTGCAATGGGTTAAATGCTGTCTATTGACAAGAATAGGTTGTCCATATAGTTCATAGATGTATTCGGCAAGTAATTGACCCAGGGAGCCATGTGAGTCCTGTCCATGCCAATAATTGCTGCTCTATAGGTCAGTGGTGGCACCTTACCAGACTGCAATAAATCTAAGCCACGACCCACGTTGTGGTTGTACAAGATCGTGTACAATAATTTCTTCTCTAATGGTCCTTCTCTTGCAGGTGGCAGAGGTGGAGCTGTGTGAGGTGCTGTGCTCTTTACAGAGTATGCGAGATGCCCGCCGGGCCGTGATGGACTACTTCTGTGAAGAGGAGTCTGCGTTCCGGTTGGAAGAGATGTGTCTCATCTTCACCACCTTCTGTGCCAAGTTCATGTCTGCTATCCAGGTGAGGGTCCAATTTACACCTGTTGTTCTTGACAAGTGCACAGAAATGTATATTATGAGCATATGGACACCATCTTAAAGGATCTAGACACGGTTTATATCGTAATGAAGGACAGAATGAAAGCAGGAAGCGGGAGGGAGAGTGATGGTGGGAAACAGCACCGGATCTCTTCATAATTCCCAATCCTGTGATCTGCTCCACCTGTCTCCAGTACATGGGTTTCCTGTGGCATTTTTTGTGGCCATTGGCCATCCTAATTTCTTGTTCACATTTTATTTGCTTTAAATCTTTCCCTTCTGCAGGAGAACAGAGAACGTGAGAAGGCTGAGCACCGGAAGGAGCGCCTGGAGAAACGACGTTCAATAGCAAGTTGTTCCTCGCAGGACAAAGACCTTCAAGATGTGGAACTGGAGTTTCTAATGCTCCGTCTTCCTCGCAGAGGTCGTTCAAGTAGAGGTCCACGGGCTCTGCCTCGCAGCCACTCCACAGAGATGCTTAATACTTCCCCAGTTAGTGGTGCACTGCCCCGATTCTCTGCGGGTGCCTCAGCTAAAGTGACTGTGGAGGCCATCAGAGAGGAGGATGATCACTCCACAGAGTTCAAGCAGAGTCAAGGACTTAGGAGACCACGAGAGGACAGCACAGGATGTGAGGGACATCAGGAGACTCCTGGGAAGATGAACAGGAGACACACGCTTGGCTGCCTCCCTTCTTACAGAGCAGAAGCCGAAGTGCAAACCATTCTTCTTTCCTCCCCAGCGGCGTCTACAGAGACTTTGTTGGTGACTTCTCCGTGTACTCCCAAAGACAATTCTCAGAGGGACCCTGCCTCTCCCACTTCCGGCACCCCAAGCCCCTTCCGTCTGGGGGGGATTTTCCATAGGAGAGGTAGCCTGAAGAGCCCTGAACCCCTAAGTATCCAACATTCAGACGGCTCACCTCGAGGAGGCAGCGAAGCCTCAGCACTTACCACTTTCCTACGACGTTTCGACAATGCACTGCGCTCGCCTAAATAAAGGATCTGAATTTCCAGAACCTCGGGTGATGTTAGAAAAAGACTAATCCAGACTTTGGAAGTGGTGATTGGATGATCCCTGTACCCCCAGGGCGACAATTCTTCTTCTGACCTTTTACAATATTTCTTGTGTTTTAGACCCAGAGAGACTCATTTGAGGGGAGGGTCCGGGTAGGTGGGTAATGGCCTCTCGTTTATCCCGATTGCTGCACTTTCATCTGAGATGTTGATTGATAACTGTCCCAGAATTTTATGTTCTTAAATTCCTAAGTTGGACTTATGCCCCTGGTCGGGTTAAGCTTTGAACTGTTTCATTTGCTTTTTAACTGTGAACAGGATGAATGTGGATTTAATAAAGGGGATTTATTCTGGAGTGACGCTCTTCTGCAGCATGGTGGAGGGGAGGCTCCCAGGACCGTTTCTGTATTTGAAAGCGCGTTCCTCCTCGTGGGGTTCTGTGGGCCGCAGTCACATGGATTTGGATGATGGGGGACAGTCACACCCTACTGTGGTAAATGCAATCCTACACCAGTGCAGTATTGTGATCCTGGTGACAATAGTTGCCCCTTGTTATGCAGGGGTCCTCAGGTAGGTCTCTAGTTGTCTATACATCTGACACACACATCCCCCCAGTCAGGGCCGCAGCTGCCATGAAATTGGGTGAAGCCTCAGGCGGCAGATTGCAGACCTTTTGAGAGGCGGCATTTTGCTGCCAGTGGTACGAACTCTCCAAACGCTGGCAAGTCCATACTACCTGAAAAATCAATCACGCCATTAAGGCGCAGACGTAATTGATAGGCAGAGCGGTGCAGCACATTGCAGGACACGGGCTGGGGGAGCGCTGGGGCTGGAGGTAAGTAAGGGTTTTTTTTGTTTTCTAAATGGGTGTCAGCTTTATATAATACTACTAGGAGGGGGCAAACTGTGTATACTGAGGAATTGGTTGGAGGGGGTGGGGGAGGCTTGTATATACTGGAGGGGGAGGCCTTGTATACCTGAGGGGGGCAGGTTGTGTGTACTGAGGGGGTACACAGAGAGTACACTGGGGGGGCTGTGTGGTACTGGGGTTGGGGTTGCTCTATATTCCGTCTATGGGGGAATCTGTATTCTATGGGGGGGGGGGGGTGGAGTTCAGGGGGTGTGGTATATACTGTGGGACCTGTAGATACTATAAATTATTAGGGGGAGCATAAAGGATTCTGTATGTGGGTAACGGTGTGTTCAGTCGTGTTGTGATGATAATATATATTAGGAGCACACTCCATTATAGTGTGACTGGTTTTTTTTAGGAGCACAGTGTGGAATTGTGCTGCATGGAGCTAAAGTCATTCGACTGAGAATTCAGCAGAGATAAACCATTGCCGGGAGAAATCATAAAAAAGTCCTCTTCCTGATGGAGCAGATCATCACCTGTAAGGTACTAGTGGTCACTAATGACTGACTACTAGTGTGTGAAGTAGCATCACTGGGCGAGGGGGGGAGGTGGTTTCGGTAGCATTTTCAATTTTTACTCTAAGCAGCAAAAATGCTAGAATCAGCCCTGCCCCAGTGTGTGGGATAAGTTGTCTGTTGCCTCAAGCAGCACCCCAATATGGGTATAGGGGCAGGAGGTCAGGGAGTCACAGCTGAAATATGGGAATATGTGGGTTTCACCACAACCTTGTTGAGGTCAGTCCGTTAACCCTTCCAGGTCCGGCCCATATAGATCTCTTGTTCCTTAAACCATAACTTACATTTTCTACTGCTGTCCTCACAAGGAAGAGAAGGGCTCGTAGTATAACACAAATTGTCCTTCGGTGTAGTGTGTGCTCAGTAGGTGGACGTCCACTCACCTTATTGAGTTATGCTGACTGCATACCTTCTATAATTGGGACACCAGAGCCAGGTCATGAAGGCTGCTGGACCGCTCTGTTGTCCGGGATCACTGTCTGGGCCGGGGAAATTGAATCTTCACATCAAGGAAAAAAGGTATCGGAGTTACCAGAGCTGCTACGTCCATCCCAGTGTGATGAATACACCACAGAACAGAACTGTTCTCCTTGGTGTGAAGACATTTCATGACTTGAGCAGCCTTATAGTGTGGAGCTAGCAGGAGTTACGGAAACAAGTTAAACAGCTCTCCAACAGGGTCACAGCCCTGGAAGCTTCGCGAAACGCTCTCCAAACACAAGTGGACATTCATTTATGCTTGTGACTCGGGCTTTTCAGGTACAGATTTTAGCGAATCAGCTGGATGATGGGGAAAACGAGGGCCACCAGAACAATATGCGGCACAACTCCATGATACGGACCTATGAGTACCAGAGGAGCACACTCTGGAGATACTGACTGCCCGAGAGATGTAGTCTGTCCGGTACACAGCATTCTTCTGTTGGAATCTATCATGAACAGGTCTCGCGAGGCCGAGCTGATCAAGTACCAAGGTGCTCCCAGACCTGTCCAGCCTAACACTGCTGAAGAGGAGGGCTCTGAAATCACTGCCGGACTCGCTCCATCGAAAGGATATTCTTTCCACTTGCAGATTTGTCATATATTCCTTCGTGGACACCCACCACCCATTTCTTTTCCGTTAATTCCCCCACAAAGGGGTTAGTTCATAAAGAATACAAGATCTTCTACGTAAAAGTTGGAATAGTGCTTGGAGAATTCGTCTAACATCCGTAGTGCAGAACACGACCAGATGTCTGTTGAAGGACTAACCTCTAACTAATAAATTTTTCTCATTCAAGCTTCTCTCTGGATGACTCCTTCCCCGCATCGAGAGAAGTCTCTTAACTAGGCCTAAAATATCTGTTCCCAGACTTTATGACTTGCTATAGAGCATCCAATGGGACATTTGTACTAGAGCGGTTTCATTACCGGTAGACCAAGCTATGGGCAGCAACCAAGTTTAAGTTGACCTCAACCCACATCCTGAGCTTTCTGGCTACCACGAGTTGTTCCCTCTCTCTCTATTGAGAGACTGTGTGGAGTATTCTGAAAGCCGGGAGGAAATTTGCCTTCAAGTTGAGTTTGATCTCTGCCCCGGGTCTCCTAACCACCCTTTTGGGCAATCTTCAATTTGCATCATTCCTACGAGCCTCCTCGATACTGGGTCTTCTACTGGTCCCTCTCCCGAGGGTCAGAGATGTTATCAACGACACTGGGATACGTCCGCTCACAGGATTTGGGTCTGGGAGGTCAAGGAGGTCCTGGATCCAGTACTTTATCTTCACCACTTCCCACTGTCACAGGGACTCTGTCCACATTTGAGGTTCTCTGAATATCTAAGGAACCACTAATACATTCAATATGACTGTTAGATGTTATGTTGGCAAAGGAGACCGGGGACTCAAAGCCCGAGCCAAAGTGTGGGAAACGGCCTTAGGCAAAGACCTCACTGAGGAACAATGGTCTACAGCTCTGACATAAGATGTCTGTATCCTGACATCTCCAGGAACTCAAATTTAACCCTTTCCTGTCGAGGCCCTTTCTCGTTTTTGCATTTTTCACTCCCTGCCTTCAAAAATCTATAACTTTTTATTTTCCCATGTACAGAGCTGTGCGGGGGCTTTTTTGCGTAACACATCACACTCCATAGTGATGGGATTTATTATTCCTGCTGTGTACTGGGAAGCGGGAAAAAATTCCAAATGCAGCGAAATTAGTGAAAAAAACGCATTTGCGCCGTTTTCTTGTGGGCTTGGATTTTACGGAATTCACTGTGGAGGTTTTATGTTTTCATAAAAACAGTTTTCAAAATTTTCTTTTAAAATGCTGCCATCTTCTGGCGCTAATAACTTTTTTTTATACTTGTACAGAGCTGTGGACGGTGTCATTTTTTGCGACCTTTGATGATGTTCTCAATGCTACCATTTTTAGGACTGTACAACCTTTTTATCACTTTCTATACTTTTTGAAATGGACGCTATTTTCCGTTACGGGTTAAATGGGCAGTGAAAAACCATTGTTATATTTTGATAGATCGGGCATTTTTGGACGCGGCGATACCTAACGTGCTTATGATTTTTACTGTTTATTTATATGACTTCTAGAGAAAGGGGGTGATTTGAATTTTTAGTTTTTTTTTAATTATAATTTTTTAACTTTTTTACTATTTTTCAGACTCGCTGGGGTACTTTAACCCTAGGATGTCTCATCCATACTATCATATACTGCTATACTACAGCACTGACCACGGGTGTTACCGGTAAGCCTTTGGTGTAATATGCAGGCCATGAGCCCTCTCCCTGCACCCGTACATGACGTACTATTATGTCACATGTCTGTAAGGGGTTAAAATACTTCTAAATGGTTTTGCATTCTGGTACGGCTACATCAGATCCCCATGTCCCTTGTTGCTGGAGGTGTAGAGGCAAGGAGAGCTCCATGATGCACATCTGGTGTTGTCCATTGATTTTGCCCATATGGCAAGACATGACCCGACTTTATAGTTCTATCACCCACTCGGTCACGCTCCTACTGGAACAGGCCTGGCTAACAGTTCTTCCCGGTCTCATCTCCAAAAGCAAAAACACCTTTTGAAACATTTCCTTTTGGTCGCTTGACGTTCTATACCAAGGATGTGGCTTTCTAATGAAGCTCTTTCTAGGGCGGACTGGGCTGTTGCTCGGAATTACCCGCTTGGGATGGGAGAAGTAAAAGCACGATACAATTGCCGTCTTCTCGGGGCTCCTTCTCATGGCCACTGCTGAATATATTACCTGCCCTTGGTGATTGGGGATTGTGCCCTGGCTTCTTTTTTGGGGATGTCTCTTTCCGACCCCCTCTTCCATCCTTGTTCTTTCCCCATCTTGTATGGTTCTATGTTTATAATCTTTTTCGACGTGCAGGGTTCTTTATAAGTTGAATCTTTGTCAGACTTTGCCCCTGATCTTTTGTTGTTTTATAGTACTTGGTGTATGTTCACAAAATGCATAATCTCTTTGTTATAACATGTGCGATAAAGCTTATTTGACCCTTAAATAAAGAAAAGTTTTGGTTTGTACAATGGTTTTCAATTGATGCAGTTGCGGGGACCATCCAACTTCGAGAGTTCGGTATCCCTTGTTCTAAGAGGGGTCGTAGATGAAGTCACCTCCACATCAGCAGGCAGTCGTGTAAGGATTGGAAGGGGTCATAGATGTTGTCATCTTGTCTCTACCCCATCAGCAGGTAGTTGTGTTGGTGCAAGAACTGGAAGGGATCGTAGATGTCACCCATCTCCACCCCATAAGCAGTTAGTTGAAAGGACCGGAAGGGATCATAGATGTTGTTACCTTGTCTCCACCCGAACAGCAGGTAAGACCCGTCATGTGCAAGGACTGGAAGGGGTCATGTCGCCCTATCTCCACCCTTTAAGCAGGTAGGATTGGAAGGTGTCAGAGATGTTGTCTCCTCCACATCAGCAGGTAGTCGTGTTGGTGCAAGGACTGGAAGGGGTCATAAAGGTTGTCACGGCTCGTAGATGTTGCCCTGTCTCCACCCTATAAGCAGTTAGTTGTAAGGACTGGTCGTCAGTCAATGGAAAGTTAAAACCATTTCTTGAATTTTTCTACAGCAAAGCAGTTCGAGAGACAGGTCTTTAGCAACTCCTAATATCCTGGTGCAGGGGGTCCTATATCTGCCATACCCCATATGCAGTGGTCATGTCATACCCTCCCCCCTCCTTAGTGGATTTGCTCATTGCATGTAGCATCTGGGAGAAGGGGCTGAATGCAGAAGAGAAGCGCGGTGAGAGATGGGTTTATTTGCAGAGATGTTCAATCCCAATTCCATTCAGTGGTTATAATACAAAGTCCAATAGTCAGGACAATAAAATAAAGAGCCACAGGTTCCAGCACTGAGCGGTCCAATGCCCCCTCCCTTCATGCACACCGGGTCCCCAACACTGCCATCCCAGACTCCACTTACACTTTGTGACCCCCCCCCCCCCCCCCCGACGCCATCACGAGACCCCCCTCCCCCTCCAACACCGCCATCCTGGACCATTCAGTTTACAGTCGGGGACCCTATAGATCGTGCCATGTTCCATGTTGGGAGAATGTTAGAAGCCAAGGGGCTGTGGGTGTAATGGAGCTGGGTGCAGGTCACCACCACCCGCAATATCATGGCCTTAAGATCCTGGCTTTCCCTTACTGAATTCTGACACCAAGGGGGCGGGGGTCTCCTCCATTCTACAGGGGTCTTCTAGCTGGTGACTTCAGATAACTGCTCCTTGGAATCTGCCATCAGTACAGATAAATGTGGGTCTGAGTAGTGCAGGATATAGGGGGTTCACCTAAATAACACTGTAACGCCCTGCACTGCCGCTCCCCTATAGACGGTTGGGGTCCAGGGAATCAGAGCTAGCGATCCGATGGCTCAGATATCAGCCAGGGATGAGTAGAATCTGCTGTGTTTCATAAGGGTCAATATATTGCCTGTACAGATCATCTTTGGTGAGATGTGCTGCCAACAATGACTGCTGAACAGAGGACCCCTTAAAGCTGCAGGAACGTGGATGGAGAACTGGCGTTTGTGAAGATAAGGAAATTAAAGGGAGGTTTCCATCATGACCGGAGCAGTGGCTATCCACGTCCACTGTATAAAAGCCAGCTGCAGAGGAGATTCTGTGCCGCTCCACATCAGTCAGAGCCAGTCAGCGAACAGAAAGACCTCCCTCTGCACTCTGGCGTTACATGGGACTGCACCTGTGCTCCGTGCTGTGGCGTTACATGGGACTGCACCTGTGCTCCATGCTGTGGCGTTACATGGGACCGCACCCCCCCATCTCTCGTCACTTACTGGTAACACAAGGTTTCCTCGCGGCTCGGTCATTCCTTGCTGGTATTTGTGCTTGTGACATGGCGAGAAGCAGAAGGTTACATTCATGACAGTGAATACAAAATAAATGTAAAAAAAATACAATTACAGTGAAAATGTATAAAAAAAAACCCTTGTAAAGAATAAAAACAATGAGATGCAAACGCGAGACCCTAAACACTGAGCAGCCCCCGGAGGGGGATGGCGTTGGCAGCCATGCTGGACCGGTACCAGGCTTTGGCACAAGGTGCGGGGTCTACACCGCGTCGCGCTGAAATGCCAATCAAAAGGACATAAAACATCATAAAATAAAAGTTCAGCTGTCGCCCAGGGTGTGGTCACCCATCCTGGACACGGAGGAGCAAGGGCCAAGCCAGTGGGCAGAGCTTATGAGAAGTGCATGCTGGGAAACCCTGTAACCGGCTGAGACCCTGTTTCCCTTCCAGGAGGTTACATTCAGGAACTGCCCCGCACAGTCTGCGCCTGTATCCATGGAGGCGAGGAGCAGGCTACAGGCAGGGTACAGTCCGTCCATAGCGCGGCCGCTGACCGTCCAGAAACACTCGTCACATCTGCTTCCATCTCGTAATCTATCAGTGCAAATTTCAGAGAGTCATCATTGTCATCAGCCACATGGCACAGGAGCTCATCTCCTCCACCACAGGCAGCCATTCCTCTGCTGGTGGGAGACGCCTGTAAACAGCGCCATGGCCATCCACCATCCTCTCTTACACGTCGTAAACATATAGCAGCGTCCATAGCACAGAGTTCTCAGCAGAGATTAGAGCACGGAGAGATAAGAGGAGCAGGAGACCTCTGCCGGAGGACAGAAGAAAGCGGGAGGAGAGGGACAATTGTGCTGAGCAGAAAACGGAGGGCGCCGCAGCGTCTGGCACCAGGACAAGGATGGACAAGGAAACACCACTTCAGGATGAATAAACAGAGCGGGCAGACGTCACAGACACGGGCAGCTGTGCCCGTCGCGCCTCCTGTCCCCATCACTGCAGATACCTGTAGACCTTGAAGCAATGGTTTCCCGAGTCAGCCACCACCACATGACCATCAGAGGTGAGCGCCAGCCCCTGCGGACCATACAGGGGGTCAGCCATGGTGTTAATGTAGGACAGAAACGAGCCAGAACTGTCAAACACCTGTGATGGAACATGATGAGGGTGGGGAGAGAGAAAGGGAGGAAGACAAGATGTTAGTAGGAGGCTGGTGGAGATGCGGGCACTGTCTATCTCCTGTGTGTGTCCTCCACCACCACAGACCCCAGTATGTAACCCCCTCCCTGCCAGGTCCGCACCTGAATCCGACTGTTTCCCCAGTCCGCCACGATAATGTTCCCGTTAGAATCCACTGCCACGCCCGTCGGAGCGTTAAACTGACCATTCCCCTCTCCGTGGGAACCAAACTTAAAGAGGAACTCTCCCTCTGCGCTGTAAACCTGGAGAGACAGGAAGGAGGCAATAAAGTCATGAAGACAATGGCACCCGCAGTGGGAGGAGCAGTGTACACGCACCTTCACTGAATGGTTGTGGAAATCGGTGACTATTATCTCATTCTTGTTATTGACGGCCAGAAAATGGGGACCTGGGGACAGAGAGGAGGCTCAGTACCAGTACAAGACACAGAGAGGCTCCACCCCTCAGACACACCCACATGACAAATCTAACAAAGCTCCACCCATCTCTGCAGGATCCACTAATCAGAGTCCTAGTTACCATCCAGGGTCCCAGTCTGCTGCTTGTCTCCAGGATTTCGACCTCCAAACCTCCCGACGAGCTTCCCATTGGACTGAAAGATGAAGATGCAGCAGGACTTGTTGTCCACAACAATCAGATGTCCATTCCGGTCCACAGCCACTCCCTTAGGACCCATCAGGCGTCCAACACCCACCTTGTTCTACATAGGGTAGAAATGTCCAAATCAGAGCCAGGACCATCACACGACAGCATACAAAGAGACATCCAACTACAACACGAGATTAGACCTATAGAAAGCTAGGAACATCACCTACAGAAACGAGACACAAAAAGATACAGGGCGAGGCGCGGAGGCCACGGGCAGAGGCTGGCACGTGGAGGCAAAGCGAAGGCCAGAGACCGGAGTGGATATACACAAGGCTCAGGGTCAATTCTCACCTTGAACTTGCCCTCAGGAGAGAAGATGCTGACCCAGCGATTGTCGTAATCCGCCACAATGATGTCACCGTTCATGTCCACGGCCACACCAGTAGGACGCTGCAGCTGCCCCGGTGACCTCCCCCGCACACCGAAGCGGAGCTTGAACTGACCCTCATTAGAAAAGACCTGCAGGGAGAGAGTAATGAACGGGATGATGGGTGAGAGGTCAAGCAGTGGGGACATGACTGGAGGACTGTGTACGCACCTGTATACATTGGTTGTTACTGTCCGCCACCACAATGCGGTTGTTGCTGGTGGTAGAGATCCCCTGTAAGTTGGAGAATTCCCCTTTGTCTCGACCTCGGGACCCTAAAAGTGACAAATCAGAGAGACATCTCAGAACACATTCTGAAGCGCTGTACCCGGCTGTCATCCCGCACATCAGTCCTCCTTACCTACTCGCAGGATCATCTCATCCTCTATGGGGTTCTCCTTCTTCTTGTTGGTGCTGTACATACTGGATGGCCTCCTCACCGCCTTCTGCCGTATATGTCCTCCGCTCGGTGACTTCACTCTGCGCTTCACATCCTCCGGTGACGCCGGCACATCTCCAGGCTTGATCGCCCGCACACGGTAGGGACTTCCACGCAGGGGTTGGCCATAGAGGCGGAGGGAGAGCTGGTGTTCCCCTTCATGGCGAGGCGTGTAGAGCACCTCATAAGTCCCATTCTTATTGTCGGTCACCTCCCCATCATGGGCCCCTCCATCTGGACCGGTCAGCTGGGCCTGCAGGATGGCATTACCAGTGCGGACCAATTCTCCATCCTTGTCTTTCGTGGTAACAGTGACAGAGGTTTGGTGTCCCACCAGAGCCTGGCGTAGACCCTCCCCCGTGGCCACCGAGGCATAAGCCACCGCACTAGTCGTGAGGAGGGCCCCCAGGTTCTGCAGAGAACGGCGCAGCCCGTCCGTCTCCACTCGAAATTCTAGCTGCGGGTTCTGCTGTGGATGGAGAGGAAAATCTCGGGAGGCCAGCTCATTCAGCCGCTCGCTCATCTGCTTTCTCACAAGGAGGACTTCTGTCTCTGAGCCGTGGCCGAGGGCCTGCTCCGTAAACCGCACGCTACTCTCCATATTATCCAGGCCTTGTCTGAGAGAGGAGAGCTGAGCCTGCAGGACCTGAACAAAGAGGACACAGCACATGACTCTGATGCCAGACGCTGGGGGTTTATATATGGCACCTGGGACCCCAATGCACCAAAGACCCCCCCATCATTCCCACCTTTTGCTTGCTGACCGAGATGCTCTCCAGATCCTGCAGCAGCGAGTTCTTCCTTTGCTGTAGGGCGCGCTCCAGCTCCTCGAACGTGGAGCAGATCTCATTCACTGCAGCGTTTTTCCTCTCGCTGAGCTGGCGGCTGATGTCACCCACCAGATCGATGGCGGACGTCAGCTGCGGGATCCTGGGGGAGAAGGCACATGTCTAGTAAGAAGTCCATCACGGCAGAGCTTACCAGTGCCCCCTCCCACTACTGTAGTCAGATGAGAGTACCTACCTGCTCCGGATGCTGTCCAGCTGGCTGCGCAGCGACGCTTTGTGCTGCTCCAGGACGTCTTTCAGTGGGACGGTGCAGTGCTCCCGGTGCTCCCCCTCCGTGCACTCCACACACATGGCCGTCTCACAGGGCCCACAGTAATACTCCATGGTCTGTCGGGGCGAGGGACAGTGTTAGGAGGAGACATCAGGAGGTGGGGGCTGTGCTCTGGTGACTGGGGCAGGATAATGGGGCAACTTATCACTTTACTCTGGTGACTGGGGCAACTTCTCAGCTTACCCTGGTGAAAAGGGCAGAATAATGGGTATGTTCTCACCTTGCCTTGGTGACAGGGGTAGGATAATGGGGTAACTTCTCACCTTGCCCTAGTGATTGGAACAGGATAATGGGGTACCTACTCATGTTGTCCTGGTGATTGGGGCAGGACAATGGGGTAACTTCTCACCTTGCCCTAGTGATTGGAACAGGATAATGGGGTAACTTCTCACCTTGCCCTAGTGATTGGGCCAGGACAATGGGGTAACTTCTCACCTTGCCCTGGTGATTGGGGCAGGACAATGGGGTAGCAGGTGTGTGGCCATCGCATGGGAGGACGCTTTGCTCCTGGCGGCCACTCTCGGGGCTCCTTTGCAGAACTTCCATGAGGTTGGTGATGAAGAAGTTGTTCTGAAGAGCAGACACCCCTCGTTCTGGGAGAATGGAGGTCTGGCGACACACGGGACAGGAGAGGGTCAGGCTCTGCGGGGGGATGTAGCTCTGCAGACACCTGGAGACAGATTGGTGGATGTTTTACATTGTGTCATTTCTATTAGACACATTTTCAAATCCACCGATAAGAGAACGTGTGGAACTCCCAGAGGACAAAGTCAGCAAGCCGAAACATGGAGGGTAGCGGGGGCACATGGACATCAGCAAGCCGAGACATAGAGGGTAGCGGGGGCACATGGATATCAGCAAGCCGAGACAGAGGGTAGCAGGGGCACATGGACGTCAGCAAGCCGAGACATAGAGGGTAGCTGACCTCGGCCTGTTTCCCTTTATACAACCCTGATCTACCTGCCCTTACCTCTGCTCATATTCTGCTTACTATTATACTCTGCCTGCTCTGCCCTGGTTGAGGGCTCTTGAAATTTTGCTTGGGATGACCAGTTTGCTGCAGGTATTCCCAAGAGCTGCTACAAAGACGTGTCACTCATCCTACCTTCTCTGTACTGATGAGGAGATGGAGCTAAAGCCAGGGGTCTCTGGCACTACAGACGTTTGATTGCTGCTGAAAGAGGCCCTCGAACTGTACCCCATGTCTGTCTTACACAATGGCCTACATTGGAGAACCATCTAGCTTTTTGATTTGTGGTATTCAAGACTTCCAGGCAAGGTCGGCTCCAGGTTTAAGTGTTCATTGTTTGATCACTGAGCAACCAGCAACAATTCTTCCTCAGACCTGGTAGTTTTTCCATAAAAGCCCCTCCTACTCTGCACCAATTACCTGTAGCTCCTCCTCCCACACTTATTACACATAGCTCCTCCTAATCTCCACTTATTACCTGTAGCTCCTCCTACTCATTACCTAAATTAATGTCACCTGTTTGTACTCGTTACCTGTTTAAAAGATGCATGACCACACAATAATCAGACTCCCACCTTGGGCAAGGCCAGTGCTGTGTGAGGACACAATGGGAAGGGCTACAGGACAATGTTCAGCAGCCTGTTGAGAAGACAACAACTGAGAATGGAGAAAAACACAAGATGACTGTCCATCTTCCCATACAAGATCTTGCCTTGTGGGGTAAGGATGATCTGGACAAAGGTCGGGAATCAGCCCAGAACTGCACAGGAGGATCTGGTCCATGACCTGAAGAGAGCTGGCGCGAGATGGATTCAAGGATTATACGTAACGTCCTCCTGCTCACACCAACGCTTCTTCAGACCCAATGATCTTCTGGATGACCCGGAGGAGGCTGGGGAGAAGGTCATGTGGTCATATGAGACCAAAGTAGAACATTTGGGTATTAAATTCACTCAGAGGAAGAAGAAGAATGAGTACAATCGTGTCCTGACGGTGAAGCTTTAAGAGCCTTGAAAACAGGTGGTGGCTGGAGCATCTCCATAAGAAGCATTTCAAGGTCCTGGAGTGGCCCAACTAGTCTCTAGACCTGATTCCTGAACCCTTTGCTGTTGCTACACCCTAGCGTACACCTGAGAAAGTCTAGTTGATGGCCCCGAAGTTTTGAACTTACCTGAAGCTCCTCCATATTAGCCTTCTACCCCCTGGAGATGTCGCTGTGTGTGATAGGACATGTTGGCAGCTGAAATTCATTTTTTATCATTGGGATAGGCACAATGGTGGAGATTTTATCAGAAATGCCCATGGCAACCAATCAGAGATCAGCTTTAATTTTATAAACAGCTGTGGGAAATAGAAAGCTTTGCTCTGATTGGTTGAAGCTGACACTTTGATATAATATGTCTACACAGGCTTAAAAAAATGTAGCCCATTGTATAAGACAGACATGGGGTACAGTGCGAGGGATTGCTGCACCCCCTTATAGACCACCTTCAGCAGCAATCACTGGTGGTGAACCTCTGGCGAGTGTGTGGGGACATGATGGAGTGCACCATTGCTGTTGCCTTATAATGTAGACTGGTGTTATCCCTGCAAAACCCTTTCAGGGAAGGATTAAAAGATGTTTTCCAAAGTTGGAAAAGGAAAACCACGCCTCTTTTCGCTACCTTGTAAGGCGGCCCCCTTACCACCAAGCATGACTTACAAGAAGCCTAATAAGATGATGAGGGATTAAGCCAAACCAGTCTATCTATTCCAGAAGGGAAAGATTCCCAGTGGAGCATCAATGGCCATAAGTCTCCACACACCTGTAAGGCAACCTTAATACAGCGCCGTCTACAGAGGGGAATCTGTTCCTTCTGGAATAGATATCATCCCTCATCATGTTATTAGGCTTCTTGTAAGTCATGCTTGGTGGTAAGGTCTTTCGAGGTAGCTAAAGGAGGCATTGTTTTCCATTTCCCGCCTTGGAAAACGTATTTGCATCATTTTATAGCAGAAGGTGTTTGTAGAGTGGACTTCTTGATACCATTTCCATCTTTTGGAGATCACACTACTCTTTAGAGCTATTCTTTACTCTTCTTCATAGTGTTAATAACATTTCTGCTGTTCCCTGCCATAGTGAACATGAGACATGAGATGGAACTTTCCCTTTTGAAGCATCAGTGCCACCACCCATAGGATAGGTACAGTCAGGAGATAACTAATAAGATGGGGACTATTGTCCATTACTGTGGACGGGATACTGATCCTGCATTGACTGGAACTCATTGAAAACTATAATGGGTCATGGAGTGGTCTTGAGTCCAGGAACTATGGTCATGACACAAGGACCATGTTCTCCAGACTGAACCACAGTTGTCTCATGTCGCTTTCTATACTTTGTGTTCTGTTTAGTGGTTTTTGGTATCAGATGTACAAGTTTCTTTAGATTCAATCGATTTCCATAAACACTTTGGTAAATGGGATGAACTATAGGTGGACCATGGACCACAAATCTTCAGTATACTTAGCATCCTGAACCTGAATGCTATGTTCTCTATCTTGTGGCTACGGGTGGAGGCTCTGCATGTTACTACCAAGACGGATTGAGAACACACAAAGACCCGCTCAGGCTCCGCAGTTGTCAATTCTCATTTATTTTATTACAAAGATTTCCACATGTTAAAAATGAGTTTTGTATAAAAGTTGGCACTTGTGAACTGTAACACAAAGGGAGGAGTCGAGTAAATAGCAGTGTCCCTTGTGCCCAGATTCCACCCTGTAATACAATAATCCTCACCCCCTCCCCCACCCTTCACCCCAACATAGTCTTCTTAAATACAAAGAAAAGGAAGCAAAACAGCTGGTTTTCTGGAGTATAATAAATAAGTTTCTGAGATATACATAGACATGGCTGCTGGCTGTAACGCTGAGGATGTGCGACGTAAAAAGGCGTAATGGGGCAACGACTGCTAGAAGATGACCCCTGGGGCAGTAATACTGAAAAGGAAGATCCTGAGGCTCACAAATATCAACATTTGGTGTAGAGACGGAGGAACCTTGGAGGTGTAGTGTATAGTAAGCCATCCTCTAGTCACATGGAAGAAGTTAACTCACCCATCAGTGGAGAGTCCACCTCCGGCCTGTGGGATAATACTGACATGGTGGTGATCAGCTGAACAACTACTGACATTGCCCCTAAGGTCCAGGGCTACAAGACCTGGTGCAGCGTGGGGGTAATACTGACATTACTATAGCTACAGGTAGCTTATTAATCTAAGCAGCGTCTTGGTAAAGGGTGAATAGACAGGTGTCTGCAGCTATAAGGACACAAGGATCAGCGTCCACCACAGGTGCATGGTGAGGAATACTTAGCGGTGTGTGGGACACTGCCGGATAAGGGTGGTCCTGACCAATAATGACATTACTACATTACAAAGTGAAGATGCCTTAGAATGGTGCCTCAGAAGGCTCTGTGATATGAGAGAAGGTTCCCTCAACGTCACATAGAAGACGGAGGAGAGATAGACGGAAGCAAGAGGATTAACAATACACCGTAAAGACCTATGACAAAAGAACAACAGGAATGAAGTCCTCCAAAGGGGACATGAAGAGCTTACAAGACACGCAGGACAATGGCCACTTAATATATGGGACAATGTGCACTTCTTCCAGCATCCAACACTTCACGCAAGGTGATTAGTACCATGAGGAGGAGCAATTGTGACTCCTCGTGTAACACAAAGCACCCCCCCAGACATTAGAGACATGAGCACACAATGCGGATGTACGCAAGGCTTATTGCTTGGTCTGGGAAGACCCATCCCCTAATGCGGGATCTTTGGCCCTCGTAGGAATAATGTGGCTGGTTAATAAACATCACAAGGTTCTGACACAAAGAACAGGGACCTCAAGAACATTGCATAGTGAGAGCTTCATAATCTCCATCACCACAGAAGCTCCAACCCTTACATTTTGCCCTGTGAGTCTACATTATCCTCTATACATCTATAGAGAATGCTAGACAAGTGTCAGTGCAAGGTCAAAGGTAAGACACCATGAGTGGACATAAGGCTTCATGTGTGAACCCATCTCTCCGGGAAACCAGCAATGCTCCAGCAATATCCTCAAGTCTTTGTTCCCCTTTCATCATTTTTGGAGCTTAATCCATGCCCAAGTTTTAGCTCACATATTGGACCAACTTTTCTAGATCTCCTGTCCCAACACAAGTTGAGTTCTGTTTTTTTTCTCTCTTTACTGAAGACCGGAGATATTCTGTACAGTTATCCCACCAATGAGAAGTCCAGGGCTGCTCACACACAAGAGTCTACAGAGGCCATGACGGTGATGTCCACTCTTCCGGTCATACGGAGGAGGTTTGTAGTGCTCTATGTATAATGTGTATGAGGATTGTATTATGGCTTTTTCTAGTGTTGGGTTGATGTAGCGCTCTATGTATATAGTAACACAGAATTGTATCCCGTCCAGTGGTCAGTCATGGTGGGGGTCGTAGTACTCTGTGTATTGTGTATAACAGCATTGTTGGGTCATGGTTTTGGTTATGGTGGCTACTGGTGTAGACCACTTCTACTTGCAGATGTTGGAGACCATTTAGTTTACTCCAAGAGCCAGTTTGACTTTCTGGGGCCTAATACTAAAAACTTACATTAACATCAATAGAAAAGAAATTAAGTGCTTCTACAAGCGACGTTAAAGTGCGTTGGCTCCTGGGGACTTAGAAACTTGTCTGTAAGTCTGAGTAGCTCAGAGTAAAGGGGATATGTGTGAATGGTAAGCAAATAAACCACATGCACTGATGATGGATAACTGTATACAATACCATCCCGGGCATCATGCACCTTCACACCCAATAACACATCCTATATACAACCTACGAAGTACACATATAGTCTTCTGAAATTTTACTAAATCCAGCAATTCGGTGCAGCCCTCTTACTCTATACACATCATGTAAGCAAACGTTCCTTAATCCGTCTTCTATCGTCGGTCAGATATCTGGTCATGAGGCTCGGTCTCTCTCAGATGACCGTGACTAAATATTTTGGGATATGTTCTGGTGATACGTGGGAAGAGCTTGGATACACAGTCCTTGTGGATTGGATTGCTGGTGAGCAGGTCCCGCCTGATATGTAGAAAAAAATGTTGAAAACAAATTAGCTGCCAGTCTGGGGCAGGACTGCACGATGGTCACCGATCAACGAGGATTGGCAAGTCTTTCTTCTTGTGTATTGTCACGTGCTGCAGAGACATGAAGCTGCCAACCCCTGGTCAACAGAGGGAACCTTGAATGAAACACCATGTATGGATCACCCATCAATTTGGCCTCAGATTACTTAAATAGGTCTATCCCAACCCCTCTCACATTCTATATCATTTGGCTTCATATTCTGCAGACTTTGTGGTCTTCTGTTCTTTTACCACAAGAAACATTCTCACCAATTCAGCCTTTTTTTCCTATGTGTCTCTATCTTCCAAGTTCACTAGTCTTATTAAATTCTCAGTTCCCCATCGCCAGAAGGGTCAAGATTATGCTCTGTGCTGAGGATAGAGGCAGAAGGGCCTTGGGAGATACCAAACGGGGACACAACAGGCGAGCGCGCTGCAAGAGGAGACAAAGATGGGGAGAAGCTCGGTGGTATAATAGAAGATGACAGTGAAGCTTCATGCGTTATAGGAGAACGACGAAGGGAGGAGAAGTTTGGGAAGGTTCTGGCCACCGCAGGCTTAGGAGGCACGGTTTTGGCACCAGGATGAGCAACAGATGTGATAAGAGGAGGTGGGTCAATACGAGGTTGTGGAATTGCTTTTGGTTTTGGCTGGAAAGGTTTTCTTAATGCTGACTCGTCCTTAAGTCGAGCAATCTCCATGAACACACTGGCCAATGGCTGAAACTGGGGACACCAGTTCAGCAAATAATCCCAGTTGTAGCTGCCTCGTAATTCCTCATCACTAGCAACAATAGCTGTCAGAGATCCTTCTACAGATGGTTTGCCATCTTCAGGGAAAGTATAGTCCTTTGGGTGTGACATATTTAACCCACATCCCACACCCATGAAGGTGCCTCCTCCACAACTATCATCTCGATACAATGTCGATTGGGCAGAACCTTTTTTGTTCTTAAACCATTGTCCACTGTCCATAGAGGGGTCACAGGAGATATCAGACAGCTGGTCAGCATCTTGTTGGATACCAGAATCTGGACCACGTGCAGATATGTGCTCTTGCATAGAAGATGTAATACTTGCCACACGTGGATATTCATTGATCATACGAATCTCATCATCTTCTGCTGCTTCAGCTGATCCCCGGCCACTGGAATGAGAGGGGTCTAGAGAGCCCCCTCTAGTATAAGGTCCATCAACAGTGGAAGATTCCATAGAATAACCAGGAAGAGTCTGGTGATAAATCCGATCACCACTACCAAGTGCAGATTTATCATGCCCCATTCTTTGAAGAGTACTACCTTGTAAGTTGTCCAGCTGAGCATCAGCGTCTTCTCTTTTCTTCTGCATCCCTCGAGACCTGCAGACCACCAGGATGATTGCAACTGCAGCTAAAACCACAACTACTGCTAGTGATGATGCTACAGATACTATAAGTAGTAAGTTCAGGTCTGGGGCCAAACCAAAAGATGTGTGTGTAATGTCAACAGTTAGCTGGGTCACGGCTACCCGTGAGGATGGCAAGGGGCTATGAGCATGAACTTCCATCATCATTTCCCTTGTCTCTCTTTTTGAGCGCCCAGAACGGTGTCTCTGACTGTCTACCTTCAGGTAGACCTGACCTGTGGTTTCATTAATTCCAAAGTAGGGTGATGGTTTAGAAAACGAGTAGATGACCACACCATCAGCACCTTCATCTTCATCTGTTGCCTGAACCTGCCCAATAATCTGCCCTTTGTTAGCACCTTCTGGCACCTCAAAATTGAAGTATGAAGCAACAAAGACTGGGTCATACTCATCTTCTCCCATCACAAGAACTTGTACGGTGACTGTAGCGGAAAAGTTTCCTGCGTCGGTGGCTTTTATTATCATATTGAAGGCTTTGCTGCGCTCGTAATCAAAGCTCTGCCGAGACAGGAGTTCTCCTGAAGTTCTGTTCACAGAAAACACATCTTTTCCAGTAACAAGTCCCACTTCTGCTGATGGAAGCTCTATCACGGTATATAACAACTGGCCAAACATTCCTGTGTCCAGGTCAATGGCATGAATTATAGTCAGTAACGTGTTCGCTGGCTGGTTCTCCCTAATACTAGTGGTCAGAATCTGAACTGGAAAGTAAGGCTTGTTATCATTGATGTCACGAACTTCCACAGTCACAGGAGCAAGTGCAAAATTTACCAGACCACTGGAGCCATCAAAAGCTAGGACCACCAATGTATGCACGGCCTGCCGCTCCCTGTCCAGTTGGCGCACCAGCCTGATCGCACCTGTTGCCTCATTGATCTGGAATAGTCGACTCTCATCACCAGATGTGATTTTGTAATGGACCATGCCATTTTGTCCCGAGTCAGAGTCCTGCGCCAATACTCGTAACACCTCAGAGCCAACAGGGGAAGCTTCGCTAAGAAGTACACTGTAATCCGGACGTGGAAACACTGGTGGGTTGTCATTGACATCCAGTACAGTGATAAGTACATGGACAGAGTGACTTCTCTGAGGGACGCCTCTGTCGGATGCACCCAGAGTAAGATTATAGGAGTGAGTGGTCTCAAAATCTAGTGTATCTGTCAAGATGATTGAACCAATCTGCTGAAATTGTCCATTCCAGAAGCGCAGTCCACTCTGTACCTGAAAGACATTGCCAACATTGCCACTCAGAATGGTATAATCCAGGACTGAATTTTCCGGCGTTAGGTCTGCATCTGTGGCCTCTAAGATCAAGACGGTGCTACCAAGTGGCAGGTCCTCCGGCACAGCTGTTGTGTATTGGTGTTGTGGGAAAGTTGGGCCATGGTCGTTGACATCCATAATTATGATCTGCACTGTTACAAGAGAAGAAAGACTTGGGGATCCTTGATCACGAGCTTCAACCAGAACATCTACCAGGGGTTGTGACGTGTCCAGCTCTATCGGCTGTTTTGTGATAAGTGTTCCTGAGAAAACAACACAAAACAAGGGTTAATGACTGGGTACATCAATAGCAAAATAAATCAGCTTAAATTGTACAGTCATGAAAGAAAGTAAGCCTCCCCTTGAAAAGCTTAGACTAGACTCTATTCCTCAGTGACACGGCTTATTAGTAGAAGGGATGATTTTGCCGACACAGCCATGAGAGGTCTTTTTCATAACCACCTCTACCATGGACTAGAAGACATCATAGTATCATAGTATCATAGTATATAAGGCTGGAAGGAGACGCAAGTCCATCAAGTCCAACCTTCAAGAATTAATTAAATGTTTTATCCCCATAACCCGTGATATTTTTTCTCTCCAGAAAGTCATCCAGGCCTCTCTTGAACATGTACATAGAGTCGGCCATAACAACCTCCTGCGGCAGAGAGTTCCACAGTCTCACTGCTCTTACAGTAAAGAACCTTTGTCTATGGTGATGGTAAAATCGCCTCTCCTCTAGGCGTAGAGGATGCCCCCTTGTCCTGGTCACAGGCCTAGGTATAAAAAGATCTTTGGAGAGATCCTTGTACTGTCCGTTCAGGTATTTGTACATTGTAATGAGGTCTCCCCTCAGTCGTCTTTTTTCTAAACTGAATAATCCCAAATTTTGTAATCTGTCAGTGTATTCTAATCCCCCTATTCCCCTAATAATCCTGGTTGCTCTCCTCTGCACCCGTTCCAGCTCTATTATATCCTTTTTATACACTGGTGCCCAAAACTGTCCACAATATTCCATGTGTGGTCTGACCAGGGATTTGTATAAGGGCAAAACTATGTCTTTATCATGAGAATCTATTCCTCTCTTGATACATCCCATTATTTTATTTGCTTTAGCAGCAGCCGCCTGGCTCTGGTCACTAAAATTAAGTTTACCATCCACCAATACGCCCAAGTCCTTTTCAGCTTCAGTTTTACTAAGTAATTGACCGTTTAGAACATAATTATACTTTTTGTTTCCATGGCCCAAGTGCATAACTTTACATTTATCTACATTAAACCTCATCAACCATTTCTCTGCCCATCCCTCAAGCTTCCACAAATCCCTCTGTAATGCTAAACTATCGACCTCAGTATTTATTACTTTACACAGCTTAGTATCATCTGCAAATATTGAAACTTGACTGTGTAAACCCACTACAAGGTCATTAATAAAAATATTAAAAAGAAGTGGCCCCAATACTGACCCCTGTGGCACTCCACTGGTAACATCAACCCAATCTGAGAATGTGCCATTAATGACCACCCTCTGTTTTCTATCACTAAGCCAATTACTTACCCAAATACACAGATTTTCTCCTATTCCCAGCAGTCTCATTTTATATACCAACCTTTTATGTGGCACGGTGTCAAATGCCTTTGAGAAGTCCAGATATACAACATCCACAGCGTCCCCCAGATCCAGTCTTGAACTTACCTCCTCGTAGAAACCAATCAGATTAGTCTGACAGGACCGATCTCTCATAAACCCATGCTGACGCTGGGTTATAAGGTTGTGCACAGTGAGATACTCCAGGATAGCATCTCTAATAAACCCCTCAAATATTTTCCCCACCACAGCAGTTAGACTTACGGGTCTGTAGTTTCCAGGATCGCTTTTTGATCCTTTTTTGTATATTGGTACCACATTTGCTATGCGCCATTCCTGTGGAACATAACCAGTCCTCAGTGAATCTTCAAATATTAAAAATAACGGTCTGTCTATCACGGTACATAATTCATGCAGAACCCGGGGGTGTATGCCATCTGGCCCCGGTGATTTATCTATCTTAGTGGTTGCGAGGCGGCGCCGTACCTCTTCCTGGGTTAAACTGTTGACATTATAAAAAGAATTAACATTATTCCTCATTGTGTCTTCCACCAGGGGATTTTCCTGGGTAAAGACAGTTGAGAAGGCGACATTCAGTAGATTGGCCCTTTCCTCATCTCCTTCCACCATGACCCCCATGTTATTTCTAAGGGGACCCACACTCTCAGTTTTTAGTTTCTTATCATTTATATACTTGATGAATAATTTGGGATTATTTTTGCTCTCCCTGGCAATATTTCTCTCAGTCTCTATTTTTGCGGCCTTTATCTGCTTTTTACAGGATTTATTTTTCTCTCTATAATCCTGTAATGCCTCATCACTACCTTCACGTTTTAGCACCTTAAACGCTTTATCTTTCTCGCTTATTGCTTTCCTTACAAGACTAGTTAGCCACGTAGGGTTTTTCTTGTTCCTTTTATGCTTTTTCCCATAAGGTATGTGTTTCTCACAGGACTTTTTCAGAATATATGAGAAAAAGTCCCATTTTTGGGGGGGGCTTTTGTCCTTGAGAGCATTATCCCAGTCTATGCCTTTAAGGTCTTCCCTTAGTTGCTGAAAATTTGCCCTCCTGAAGTTTAGAGTGTTGGTTGCCCCTTCACTAACGCTCTTAGTAAAGCGTAATACAAAATCAATGATATTATGATCACTATTCCCCAGGTTCCCCCCAACCTGTAGTTTTGATACCCTATCAGGTCTGTTGGTCAGGATAAGGTCCAGCAGTGCCCCCCCTCTTGTTGGCTCCAGGACTATTTGCGACAGGTAATTGTCTTTTGTTGTTGACAAGAACCTGCTACCTTTGAAGGACCTGCAGGTTTCTGCCCCCAGTCGATATCTGGGTAATTGAAGTCCCCCATGATAAGTACTTCCCTGCGCTTTGAAGCCGCATCCATTTCACTTATCAGCATTTCCTCTGCTGCCTCCATTATATTTGGAGCCTTATAACAAACCCCTAGTAATATTTTATTATTCTTTTTCCCTCCCCTTATCTCCACCCATAGGGACTCCACATTTGCGTTACTGATGTCATCTCGCAGGACGGGCTTGAGGCAAGAATTCACATATAAACAAACCCCTCCCCCTTTTTTATTTATACGATCCTTTCTAAAAAGACTATAACCATCTATAGTAACAGCCCAGTCATAGCTACTGTCCAGCCATGTCTCGCTGATACCCACTATATCATATTTCCGTTCCAACATCAAGAGTTCCAGTTCCTCCATTGTGTTTGTGAGGCTTCTGGCATTTGTGTACATACACTTTATATGGTTTTCCCTGTCCCTATTCCTTTTGTCCTTATTCCCCAATCTCATTCCAGCCCCCCTTCCTCCCCCATGGACTATGACCCTTCCCAGCTCTCTATGTACACCGTCTATTTGCCCTGCACAAGTGTAATTGCCCTCCCCCCAGGTCTCTAGTTTAAACACTCCTCCAACCTTCTAGCCATTTTTTCCCCTAAAACAGCGGCCCCCTCCCCATTGAGGTGCAGCCCATCCCTACTGTAGAGCCTGTAGCCCACAGAAAAGTCAGCCCAGTTCTCCATGAACCCAAACCCCTCCTTCCTACACCAACTTTTGAGCCACTTATTTACCTCCTTGATCTCCCGCTGCCTTTCTGGTGTGGCACGTGGTACAGGCAGTATTTCGGAGAAAATTACCTTTGAGGTCCTTGCCCTGAGCTTATGGCCTAAATCTCTGAAATCATTTTTAAGGACCTTCCACCTACCTGTTACTTTGTCATTAGTGCCAATGTGGACCATGACCGCTGGTTCCTCACCAGCCCCTCCCAGTAATCCGTCAACCCGATCCGCAACATGCCGAACCCGAGCACCCGGCAAACAACACACTGTTTGGTATGCACGGTCTTTGTGACAGATTGCCCTGTGTGTTCCCCTAATAATGGAATCTCCCACTACCAGCACCTGTCTGACCTTGCCTGTGCTCCCATTACCCTTCTTACTGGAGCACACATTCCCCTGGTTACTAGCGGCCATGTCTTTCTGCAGCATTGCTACCCCAGAGCTGATATCCCCCTCATCCACCAGCCTGGCAAACTTATTGGGGTGCACCAGATCAGGACTAGACTCCCTACAACTGTTCCCTCTACCCCGCCTTCTACATGTTACCCAGCTAGCTGCCCCCTCACTCTGCACCTCCATACTTCCCTCCCCACAACCATCTTCCCCAGAGAGTTTGTGCTCCAGGAGCAGCAAACTTCGTTCCATATTATCAATTGCCCGTAGCCTTGAAACTTGCTCATTTAGATCCAGAATCTGGGCTTCCAGATGAGCAATTTTCACACACCCCACACAGCAGTATTCCCCCTCGAACGGCTGTTCAAGGAAAGCATACATGGCACAGGATGTACACCGTGTAGCAATGCCACTTATGGAGTCCATTATTCTAATGGGGATTACAATAGAAATATGCACAGAAAGAAGAATTTACAGTCAAAGTAACACAAAACACAGCAGTTACCTGCTAAAGCCCCTCAAACTTAAGTCCCTTAAACCTAAGTCACACTTATGACACTGCACACACTTGGGATCAGTGCACACTCGCTGCCAAGCTCATACACTCGCTTTGCTAATGCTTTTTTTTAAAGTTAGCGGCCACAAAAATCTGCAGAGCTCACTGCACAAGATCTGGCTGCAAACCACCAAACAAACTGACCACAGAAGTATATAAAGGCTGCTAATTAGATAGCCACACCCCACTATTAATTAGGCAGCACCTGTGACTATACTGTCTAGATAAGCAAGGTGAATGCCTCCCTATACCCCCCACACAATATACAGATTATGCAAGTAAAATACCTTCAGATCTACTTGGTTGCAATAAAAAACACACAATGAATATCAGGAAATAAAAATGTAGATGCACTTATCTATTTGTTGCAGGATCCAAAAAGTACTCCTTCTCTTAAACCTAAGTCACACTTATGACACTGCACACACTTGGGATCAGTGCACACTCGCTGCCAAGCTCATACACTCGCTTTGCTAATGTTTTTTTTAAAGTTATCGGCCACAAAAATCTGCAGAGCTCACTGCACAAGATCTGGCTGCATAACCATCCTCCAGGGGGAATATCTCTTGATAAAACATCTTGCTCACTTGTCGTGGTGAGAAACTCTCCTTCAGCCTTTGCTTGGTGGAATTACAGGTGATGTAGATGATTGTGATGACTTTCATTATCTATAGAGTTTAACTGTACTCAGGGGTGAACCTAAACTCACTCCCTCCGCCCCATACAATAGTATTGTATCAGGTTATTTTTTTAGTACGGGTAGGTTCTCCATGCAGTGTCTCATACCCATGCTGACAACAGGAGTGAAGAGACACTCTTTTTAAGCGGAAGGTCCTGCTTTGTGGCGGATAACTGTGCCGCTGATGCTGGAGGTGGTGCTGCCTGAGGCAAGAGGCTAAACTCGCCTCATGGCTTGTGCACCCCTTTAGGTGAGCAAGAGCGATGTAGACCTATGTACATGTCAGAGATGAGGATAATACTGTTACTGTACCATTATGTGGATCGATGTGAAAGGCGCCAGTATCAGGGGACAACACTTTATACACTACTTTTCCCATGTCCCCCGAGTCTCGATCTGTGGCAGAAATGGTGATAAGTGGGGTCCCCGCCTGAGTGTGTTCCGCGATTATGACCTGATGGGAGAAAACAAGGTAATTACTATGATGGACCACGTGGTAGGACAGTGTGTGGGATGATATACACCTGGACAGGGCGTCACCCCTCGGACACACATGGAGGTAGGTGTACCTGGTATAGGTTCTGTTTGAACTCCGGAGCATTATCATTGACATCCTGTAGGGTAAGTCTCACATCTGCCCTCGTCTGGTGTTTCCCATCGGAGGTCTGTATTGTTAAGGTGTATGATGCCCGCTCCTCATAGTCCAGGGGCTCGGTAAGCCATATGTGCCCACCGTAGCGGAAGATGCTAAACGTGCTTCCCAGCGAGCCATCAATAGTCAACATGTACCACAAGGGAGGCCCGGAGTCCACGTCATTTGCTGTCACCTGAGCAATTTCTGTTCCAATAAGAGCATCTGAAAATAAGACAACAATACAGAATTTTTTGACCAGCTCAGCAGAAAAGGCAGCATCCCCCATCTTCTCACAGCTCATGCGCACCTCCCTTGTCTGCACCCTAACCCTAGATGATTCAGCCCATTATACAGACACACAATGACGATAAATACCTTCCCGGATACTGAGCTCCAGCTGGAGGGGGATAGTGGGACTGTTATCGTTTACATCCATCACCACCAGGGTTAGGGTAGCTGATCCAGTCAATGGAGGGGACCCACGATCTGTCGCTGTGACCACCAGCCTGGAAAGAGATATATGCAATGCACACTTAGCAGATATCTTAAAGTGTGACTTTGATGTTATAATGATTTTTACCAAATTGTCTTATTCCATTGCCCCTTTAAAAACACACAGAACTATGTCCATATTATGCTGCCCGTCCTTTTCTTTCCAGAGTTGTGGCATTTTCTATCTTGAAGATACTTGTGAAAAATCCTACTCAGCAGCAATGAAGTGGGCAGAGTCTAACCTTTGCCTTTCCTTGCTCTAAAATTAGGATGCCCATAGTTTCAATGATGTTGTGTGTTCTTTCAAGTACTGTAGCTGTAAATCCTGAAGATTCCTACAATTAAATCATCTGAACACTGCGTAGTATGTCCATACTGGATGTATATAGTGATTAGCCTGGCAGCTTTCATCATATAGAGCAGTGATGGCAAACTGAGTGCCCAAACCACAACCAAAACTCACAAATTTTTCGCAAAGTGCCAATGCGACAATTTAAGCAGTAACTTATCACTCCCTGCTCTGTCACAGGTTTAAATTGTATAGGCACCTGAGGACACCAATATAGTAGAAAGAAGGAGAAGAAGTTTGGATTATCATTGTAGCTTCCTTCTAGGGTCCTGGGCTGTCTGGGACTGCAAGAGGCCTTGAGTCCTGTCTGGCGGAGTCTGTGGTGGGTTGATGGCGCAGGTGCCCATATAGAGGGCTCTGAGTGCCACCTCTGGCACTAGTGCCATAGGTTCGCCACCACTGATATAGAGGAATATGGAGCATGGAATAAGTAGTAGAAACCCACAGTGAAATAGTTACATGAAGTGTATAAGGATAACAGCTTCCCTGCTGTGTAGAAAGTGTCCAAAGAGCAGAAAATGGAGGAGAAGGCTAGAAAGAAGTGTATGACACAGCATAAGGTGCAAAGAGAGACAGAAAAAGTTCAGTATAATCACAGACTGGGATGAAGGGTCTAATACGGAACATGGGAGACTTTTTATACCTCACTATTCCATGGAGGAGACTTCTGCATCCATGGCTCTGCACATGACCTCCTCCTTTCAGAGTAAGCAGGTTGCAGCATCACATGACCTCCCCTTCCCCTTCCTGTGTGACCAGTTAGCAGCATCCCATGACCTCCCCTTTCCTCCAGAGTGAGCAGGGAGCAGTATCCTATGACTCCCCCTCTCTACAGAATGAGCAGGGAGCAGCATCCCATGACCTCCCCCTCCCTCCAGAGTGAGCATGGAGCAGTACACCATGAGCTCTCCTCTCTACAGAGTGAGCAGGGAGCAGCATCCCATGACTTCCCCCTCCCTCCAGAGTGAGCAGGGAGCAGCATTAAATGACCTTCTCCCATCTGTGAAACTCTCTAGTAAACAGCTTTACAAACTCAAAGGGTTATTCAGCACAGACGGGGGAGTGAACTTATTCTGGGAAAGGTTAACGTGAGAGGAAAGCTAAGAAACTGCTGGATATAGGTAAGATGATAGGTAGACTTGTCCTACAACCCAAGAGCTATTGATTTTTTGACTTAAATCGATATTGTGCTTTAAAATGATCCTGTCAGCAATACGAGCGGCTTTGACCCGTCGGGAACAATAAATACAGAGAGACGTTTTCACTACTTGTCTTAAGGTTTTCTTACTCTATAGCCTAGTGATGTGGAGGAAATACATGGTGACACTGTTGTACATGCAGTCAGGTTGAGATGTAATATTACAGTCAGTGTGAGACATCCCTGATATCAGGAGGACACTGGTAGATCGCCTTCCTGGACTCACCGGGCCTCTGACCAGATCTCACGGTCTAAGATAGCAGCGGTTGTGACGACTCCTGTGTGAGAATCAATGCGAAACAGATCCCTCATTGGCTGAAATGTCTGAAACGCGTAGGTGACCTGACCATTCATTCCTTGGTCTGGATCCTCTGCAATGACCTGGAAATAGCACAATCGTCTTTACTGGGGTATTACCAGGGTGCAGTAAGCCCCAATAACCTCCACTTCTTACTACCTACCTGTATAAGGCGACTCCCGTCTGCCTGGCCCTCCCTGATGTAAGCCGTGTAGGACGGGAGCTGGAAGTGCGGTGCATTGTCGTTGGCGTCTTGCAGCAGTATGGTGACGGCGGTAAATGCATAGTACTGGGCGGTCTCTGCCTGGACCACCAGCTTGTGGCGAGGGGAAGACTCAAAGTCCAGTAATGCCGGCTGCAGCACCGTGATCTGCCCTGGAGAGGAGACCAGAAGTAGAATCACAAGGACCACCATGGGTGAGGAACATCTCTACACTGGGTGCCTGGGAATTTCTCCTAAACCAAACTGGTAGGAGTGGTAACCTCTCTATAGATCTCATGAGTGCAGGACCTCTGCTATGGTTATCATTCTCTGGTGCAGAAAGCCTTTCTATGTATATCACTATGGTGGGCTTTGTGGGTCTCATCAGTGCAGGGACCCCTGTTACATATATTACCATGGTGAGGTCCGGTCATTGTAGGGTAAGGTTCATACCTGTATTTGGGCTGATGCTAAATACTCCATTTTCATTTCCGCTTAGGATACTGTAGCTGATTTTTCCTGAGGAGCCTCCGTTGTGTGTGGCCTTCACTGTTCCAACCACTGAGCCTACAAGGAGTGAGCAGAAGGACGGTAAGAACAAGATTACTCGGGACTAGAGGATCCCGAATACAGCAACAAGCTAAGGTCCAATTCCAGGAAATGTAATAGTACACAGCAGCATTAAGGAGGGACCTGCCATGGTCTGCACAAGACTCCTACTCTTCCTCCTCTGATACTGATGCACCTGAGCTGTGTAGGGACACAGAGATTTGGTGCTGGCTGGTTGCAGTATGTTGAGGCCACCTCTATGTACCATGATCACTCAGCTATGCTCGGCTCTGTACGGGTTCTCTGATCTATGCTCGGCTCTGTACGGGTTCTCTGATATCATGATTGGAGCTTGGTCACCATTATACTACAGACTTGCACTGAAATATTTCCTATGCAAGGACTTTACTAATGGTGTACAAAGGCCACTTACCTTGCTGACTATTCTCAGATACACTGAATTCATGGGCATCTCTTGGAAATCTTGGCCCTCGTGCTGCCTCCTCACGGACATGTATAACAAGGACAGCAGTGGTGGATAGTGGTGGTTCTCCCAGATCTGACGCCTGTACAAATACTGTACGGTCACGTGTGCTCATGCCCTCCAGAGGTTCTAGCAGTCGTACTTCCCCAGTGTAAGGGTCTACAGAAAAGCGCCCTGTTCCAGAGTGAGGAGCCAACCTATATAAGATGGAAGCATTGGCGCCAGCATCCTTGTCTTCAGCTCTCATGGCAGCCAACGTCCTCTTAATGGGGGTGTTACGAGAAAAATTTAGGTGAAACGGACTACGTAAAAATGTTGGATGGTTATCATTTACATCTTTTACTATTACTGTCACACTTGCTTCTGCACTACGTGGTCCAGATGGATCCGAATCCATCACCCATGCCAAAAAGGTGTATGCAGCCCGCCGCTCACGATCAAGCTGAATGGCGGTTGTGATATGTCCAGTCAGAGGGTCGATGTGGAAAGCCCCCTGAGTCCCATTAGATAGATGGAATGTAGTTTGTCCATTGTGACCATAATCGGGATCGAGGGCCGTCAGCTTCAAAACCAGACTACCAACGGGAGCATCTTCAGGAACCTCTGCATTGAAGGAAGATGTTGTGAAAGTGGGTGTGTTGTCATTGAGATCTAGCACAGACACTGTGATGGTGGTGGTGGCACTAAGAGAAGGACTGCCAGAATCGCGCACTATCACGGTCAGCTGGTATTCGTACACAGACTCGCGGTCCAATGCTCGAGAGGTCGAGAGGGCTCCTGTTGAAGAATCTAATGAGAAGTCTTGTAATGAGTCGCCATCTGCAAAGGAAGGTTATATAGGTGACTTTAGGTGACTGGTAAGGTCAAGGAAGTCCACAGCAATATGGCTTCACATTCTTAAGATAATGAAACTTCCAGTAGTTTGTGCTAGTGGACTCTAATAACCCATGTACTCTAATGTTATTTGTATATTGGACATGATACTCACCCATCAGATGATATTGTAGTTGCCCATTGCTTCCCGTATCTGGATCCCAAGCTCTGAGGACACATAACGTCATCGGCTCCTGATTCTCAGGAACTTCAAGGAATATGCTATCACTCTCAAAGACAGGAGCATTGTCATTCTCATCTCCGACAGTGACGTGAATCCTGACCTCAGACACCTTCGGAGGGGAACCTCCATCTCGGGCGTACGCTGCAACAATTATCAGGACATAAAGTCAACACACATGTAATCTCTGGAGATGTTCCTCACTCCATAAAGATGTTCTTTGGTCTGTGGAGGTGTTCTGTGAGATGTCCAATGGGTGTCCAGAAGTCTGGAGGATGTGAAGATTGTTTGTAAGCGATATAGGTGGCATGTGACAGTCTGCAGGATGTAGAAAAGTAATGTAGGACATGGAGATATTGGGGTTATTTATCATTGGTTTTGGCTTAAAAAAGTTTTTAAAAAAACTGTCAGTGAGGGTTTTGGGGACTTTTCATTTCTAAGGATTATTTCCACCTCTTTACTAATCTGGCGTAAACATAGAACTACAGCCAGATACATGACTTGGGACTTTTGCAAAAGTCTCATCGTTACTCCGGTTCCCTGCTAGTGGATGTGCTGGGACTTTTTATGATGTTTGAGACATTTTTGGGACTTTTTGAAAAACTCACAGACAAAAAGTCAAGGGCCAAAGCCACAGAATCTGATGGACAGTGGAACTCTGATAAATGACCCCCATTCTGTAGGATGTGGAAGTGTTTTGTAGTCTATGGAGATGTTTTGTAGGATATGGAGAAATTCTGTAGACTGCGAAGATCTTGGGATGTAGAGGTGGACTGAAGGACGTGGACATATTCTGTAGACCATACAGATGTCCTGACGCCTGTGGATGGAGTTGTTTCTGTAGGATGAAGGTGTTCTGCAGGTGTTATGGTGTTATTCTATATTTACCTGTGAACTTGTACGTGTCTTTTATCTCTCGATCCAGTATCTTGTTGGTAGTGAGTATTCCACTGTGAGGATCAAGTGAGAATTCGCCCCCAGTAATGCCTCCATATGTCACCTGTCCTCCTGGACCTACCATCAGTAAGGTGGACAAGCTGGTCAGGATGGAGTGTTTACTCCGAGACACAAATTACCTCATTTTATACGTATTTCTCACCGAGATCTCTGTCCACTGCCTTCAGCGTGAGAACCGTTGTGCCAGCTGCCTGGTTTTCCGTGACGATGCCCTCGTACTGCGCTTTCTCAAATTTGGGAATGTCATCATTCACATCAAGAACTGAGACAGAAAGTGTCTGTGTGCTGGACAGGCGCGGAGAACCGTAATCCACCACCACCAGGGTTAGGTTGTAGCCGGATGTCTCTTCACGGTCTAACGTTCTCACCAAAGACAAAGCGCCTGAAAAGTATAGGTGGTGTATGAGTAATACCAATAGATCATTATATTACTGGGAACCCCAATGCCACCCCAACACATGCCAACGCTACTACTGTACCCCAACATTACTACTGTACCCCAACATTACTACTGTGCTCCAACATTACTACTGTGGTGCAAAAGGGCTAATGTGCCCCAACATCACTAGTATGCTCCGACATTACTACTGTGCTCCAACACTAATACGGTGCTCCATAATTACTACTGTGCTCCAGACTACATCTGCTAAGAATTACTATGTGCTCCACACTATACGTGCTCATAATCTATACTACGGCTCACCACCTTATACGGTGCTCATATTACTACTGTGCTCCAACACTAATACGGTGCTCCATAATTACTACTGTGCTCCAACACTATTACTGTGCTCCATAATTACTACTGTGCTCCAACATTACTACTGTCTCCATCATTACTACTGTGCTCCAACATTACTACTGTGCTCCAACCGGCTACTGTGCACCAACATTACTAGATGCTGCACACTACAACAGTGCTAACACTATTACTGTACCCCAACATTACTACTGTGTTCCAACATTACTACTGTGCTCAAACACTATTACTGTACCCCAACATTACTACTGTGCTGCAAAAGGGCTAATGTGCACCAACATCACTAGTAGCCCAACACTACAACAGTGCTCCAACACTAATACGGTGCTCCATAATTACTACTGTGCACCATCATTACTACTGTGCTCCAACACTATTACTGTACCGAACATTACTACTGTGCTCCAACATTACTACTGTGCTCAAACACTATTACTGTACCCAACATTACTACTGTGCTCCAACATTACTACTGTGCTCAAACACTCCTACGTGCACCAACATTACTAGTATGCTCTGACATACAGCAGTGCTCACACCTAATCTGTGCTCCATAATTACTACTGTGCTCCATCTTACTAATATGCTTCAACATTACTACTGTGCTCTGACACTTATACTGCGCTTCAACCTTACTGGGGAACACCGACACAATACCTGCTCCCACATTACTATGAAAAACAACTCATTTCTGTGCTCCAACACAACTGTGCTGCAACATTACTAATGTACTCCAACATTACTACTGTGCTCAAACATTACTACTGTGCTCAAACACTCCTACTGTGCTCCAACATTACTATTGTATTACCACTGTGCTCCAACACTACTACTGTACTCCAAAATTACTGCTGTGCTCCAACACTACTACGGTGCTCCAACATTATTACTGTACTCCAACATTATTACTGTACTCCAACATTACTACTGTGCTCCAACACTACTACTGTACTCCATCATTACTACTGTGCTCCAACATTATTACTGTACTCCAACATTATTACTGTACTCCAACATTACTACTGTGCTCCAACATTACTACTGTGCTCCAACATTATTACTGTATCCAATTATTACTGTACTCCACATTACTACTGTGCTCCAACACTACTACTGTACTCCATCATTATTACTGTGCTCCAACATTATACTGTACTCCAACATTACTACTGTACTCCAACATTACTACAGTGCTCCAACATTACTACAGTGCTCCAACATTACTACTGGGCAACCAATATTACCACTGTACACCAACATTTTATACTGTACACCTACTGTACTCCAACACTAATACTGTACTCAAATTAATACGTGCTCCAACATTACTACTGACATCAACACTACTACTGTGCTCCAACATTACTACTGTGCTCCAACACTACTAATGTTCTCCAACATTACTACTGTGTTTCCAACATACTAATTCTCAAATTAATTGGCTCCACACACTCCGACTGTGTTCCACACAAACTTAATTTACTGTGCTCCAACATGTACTACTGTTGCTCCAACAATTACTACTGGCTTCAACATCTAATGCGGACTCCAACATTAATACTGTGCCTCCACACTTACTATGTGCCCACACTTATGTACCCAACATTACAACTGTGCTCCAACATTACCAATGTACTCCAACATTCTACTGCCCAAATTAATATGTACTCAAAATTACTACTGTGCTCCAACATTACTACTGTGCTCAACACTACGTACTGCTACTCTAAATCTGCTGTTGCTCCACACATACTGTGCTCCAACATTATATGGCTCACTTACACACAACATTACCACTGTGCTCCAACATTATGCTGTACTCCAACATACTACTGTGCTCCAAACATTACTACTGTGCTCCAACACTAATACTGTACTCCAAAATTACTGTCTGTGCTCACACTACTACTGTGGCTCCAACATTATTACTGTACTCCAACATTTACTACTGTGCCTCCACACTACAATTGTACTCCATCATTACTACTGTGCTCCAAATTATTTCTGTACTCCAACAACTGCTAATTGTGCTCAAACACTAATACTGTGCTCCAACACTACTACTGTACTCCAACATTATACTGTGCTCCAACACTAATACTGTGCTCAATCATACTACATGTCCCTAAAATACTAGCAACTCAACACACTACTGTGACTCCAACATACGACGTTGCTCCAACTAAGTACACTGTACAATCAACCACTAATACTGTGCTCACATACTAACTAGTGCCCAACATTACTACTGTGCTCCAACATTAATGCTGTACTCCAACATTACTACTATGCTCCAAACTATCACTGGGCTCACACACTCCTACGTACTTCCAACATAACCACTGTGCTCCAACATTACTACTGTACACCACTTACACACTGCTGCGTCCAACATACTAACTGTGCTCCAACAACTACTACGTACTCCAAAAATTACTGCGTGCTCAACACTACTACGTGCTCACATTATGATGTCTCCAACATTCCTGACTGTGCTCCAACACATACTACGTACTCCTCATTACTACTGTGATCCAACATTATTACTGTATCACAAACTGCTAATGTGCTCCAAACACAATAACGTCCACCTGTACTCCAAACACTACTACTGGTAGCTTCCACACAATGTTCCAACATATCTTTGTGCCAACACTAATTACTGTACCACAACACTTCTTCTGTGCTCCAACATCACTACTGTACTCCAACATTACTACTGTGGTCCAACATTAATACTGTACTCCAACATTACACTGTAATGCAACCACACTAATTTAACTCAAACATCACTATGACTCCAACATACTACGGCTCCAACTTTACTAATTGGCTCCAACACTATACTGTTTACTCACAAGATTACTACTGTGCTCCAACACTACTACTGTACTCCAACATTACTACTGTGCTTCAACACTACTACTGTGCTTCAAACACTACTACTGGACTCCAACATCACTACTGTACCCCAACATTACTACTGTGCTCCAACTTTACTACTGTGCACCTACACTACTACTGTGCTCCAACATTACTACTGGTCTCCACTCGCATACGTGTCTCCAACCCACTACTGACTACCACAAATTACTACTAGCAACAATATGACTACTGTGCTCCAACCATCACTACTGTACTCACTTTCATAAATGTGCTTCACAAAAAATTCCAAATAATACTGTCTCCACACATAATACCAGATTTGTGCTCTCGAACACTACTACTGGGTGCACCTTACCCTCCAAACATTATCTCTAGAAATAAACCTTGCTCCAACATACTAATCTCTGCCAACAGTACTTTATTGTGCGTCCAAATCCAACTACTGTACCTGCTCACAAACAATACTGTGCCTCCAACCTATTTCCATACATACTTCTATCCAAACTATCCGCTACACTACTGATAGCCTCCAACATACTACTGTGCTCCAACCTACTAGACTGGTGCCCAAACATCCTTGCTCAACATTATTGATCAAATATATGTGCTCCACATACTCTGTACATCAACATTACTACTGTGCTCCAACACTATACTGTGAGGCTCCAACACTTAGTGCTCTCCAACCACTTTAACTGTTAGCTCACATACTACTGTGCTCCACACTCACGCTGTGTCCTCTCATGTCCACTACGTACTGATCCACCTACTACTGGCTCAACCTCCGACTGCAACACACGTGTCACACTGACTGGGTCCACATAAATACTGTACACACATACATTTCCACTTACTGTGCTCCACACATACTACTGTGGCTCCAACATACTACTGTGCTACACCACTCATCCATCAATTACTGACTGCTCCAACATTATTACTGTACTCCAACACTGTAATGTGCTCAACACTAATACTGTGCTCCAACACTACTGACTGTACTCCACATACTACTGTGGTCCAAACCTATACTGTACTCCAACATATACTGTGCTCCAACATTACTATGTAATCACACTTTGTCTGTGCTCCACCTACTACTGTGGTCCAAACACTATACTGTAACTCCAACAGTAATACCTGCTGCTTCCAACATTACTACGTGGCTCTCCAACACTCCTACTGCTCTCCAATTACTGCTGTGCTCCAACACTACTACGGTGGCTCACCATATAACTGTACCCCACTACTAACTGTGCTCCAACACGTACCTACGACCTATCATTACTACTGGCTCCAACATATACTGTACTCAGACATTATTACCTGTAACTCCAAAACATTACTGACTGTGGTCAACCCTACTACTGTTCTCCACATTACTATGTGCTATCACATACTAATGACATCAAACACTAATACGTGCTCCATATTAAAAGACGTGCTCCCACCTAATACTGTGCTCCAACATTACTTCTGTGCTCCAACGTTACTACTGTGCTCCAACACTCCGACTGTGTTCCAACACTAATACTGTGCTCCAACATTACTACTGTGCTCCAACTTTACTACTGTGCTCCAACACTCCGACTGTGTTCCAACACTAATTACTGTGCCCAACATTACTATGGCGCCACAACATTACTACTGTGCTCCAACATTACTACGTAGCATCAACATTACCTACTGTGCTCCAACATCTAAGTACGTGCTCCAACTCTCTAGCTCAATTACAGTGCCACAACACTCCTCCTAGCTCGCCACAACATACGGTCTTGCCTCCATACACTATACGTCCCTGAAACACTTCCAACATACATGTGCCCAACATTACAGGTAAAACTACTACTTTGGTCCAACACTACTACTTTACTCCAAAATTACTGCTGTGCTCCAACACTACTACTGTGCTCCAACACTACTACTGTATCTCCAATCATTACGTAAGTGCTCCAGACATTATACTGACTCCAACATGCTCTGTGCTCAAACACTAATACGTGCTCCACACTCAATCTGGGGTACTCCAACCTACTACTGTGCTCCAACAACATACTGAACCACACCACTAACTATCTATGTGGTCAACACTTACTGTACTCCACATTACTACGTACTGCAACCTATACTTGTACTCCACACTCACTACTGTACTCCAACATTACTACTGTGCTCCAACTTTACTACTGTGCTCCAACACTACTACTGTAACTCCAACTGTACTACTGTGCTCACAACACTACTACTGTACTCCAACATTACTACTGTGCTTCAACACTACTACTGTGCTTCAACACTACTACTGTGCTCCCAACATCACTACGTCTTCAACATTAAACCTGGTGCCTCCAACAATACTAATCTTCTCCAACAATAATACTGTGCTCCAACACTACTATTGTACTCCAACATTACTTCTGTGCTCCAACACTACAACTGTGCCCCAACATTACTTCTTTGCTCTAACATTACTTCTGTACTCCAACATTACTTCTGTGCTCCAACACTACTACTGTGCTCCAACATTATTACTGTACTCAAACACTGCTAATGTGCTCAAACATTACTACTGTGCTCCAACATTACCGCTGTACTCCAACATTACTACTGTATCTCCAACATTACTACTGTGCACCAGCACTAATACTGATCTCCCAACTCTACTAATGTGCACCCGCAATACTACTGTGCTCTAGCATTTCAACTGTGCTCCATCATTACTTATATGCTTTGGCACTACTACTGTACATCAACATTACTACTCTGCACCAACGCTATGACAGTGCTCCACAAATGGACCAGTAAATGTTGTTGGAGGTTACATCAGCCCATCTTGTCTGGACCTTGTCTTCAGGACCTGGTAAAGCCCCAATTCACATGACTCCTTTAAGTAGATACAATTAGGCCAATGCTAGTGGTGGAACAGCAAATTGTTATAATGAAGGGGCACATGTGTGAACACTACACTCAGTCCTCGGTAATGTACTATGTCTGTTACTACAATGGTGCTCCTATCCCAATGTGTGAACACTATGAGCCATCCACAAATACATAGTCACTTACCCGTGCTTGGGTGTATCTGGAATCTGCCCTCCTCATTGCCTCCAGCTATCTGATAACCAATCCGGCCATTCTCTCCCTGGTCTGGGTCTTGTGCTACCAGGAAAAGAGCCACAGAACCTACAGGAAGGTCTTCAGACAACCACACTACGGAGGGTATGATGAAATGGGGTGTGTTGTCGTTGCGATCACTAAGGAATATCCTGGCTGTTACAGAAGTAGAACGACGTTGACTTGCATTTAGAGCACAATCCTGAGCCTCTACCATCAACAAGAAGGACGAAACCTTTTCCCGATCCAGTGGGAATGCTATACTCATGACACCCGTCTCTGCATCCAGGAGAAAAACACTTTTGGCAAGCTCCGGCTCCTGGCGCACTAAGGAATACCGGACCTTACTGTTGGGTCCTGGTCCATCCCGATCCACAGCTTCAAAAGTGAAGACAGAAGAACCAACCTGAGCATCCTCTGCAATGACCAAGGTGAGAGGATCTTCAGGAAAAACAGGGGAATGGTCATTTTTGTCTTGGACTTCAATCTCTACTTGGACCAGTCGAGGTGGTAAGTACAGTCCTGTCACTTCTCTAGCTTCCTCAATACTCACTCTTAAGCTATACTTTGGCTGAGACTCAAAATCAAGTTCTTTTACCAGGAAGATGTTACCAGTCCGTCCATCCACCATAAACGTCCCAGTTGGGTCATCCAATAAGGTGTAGATTGCTGAGCCATGAGGGGTTTTAGGGGAAACAGTACCCAAAAGTGATCCTGGTGGTAATCCTTCCATTGGTGTGAGGACTAGTGCACTGGGGTTAGGCTTAGTTGGGTATCTGACTGATGGTAAAACCTGAAAAATAGACACATATGTTACACACTCCATACTACCAGGCATCTCAGTACTATGTGCTCAGTGTAGGACTCCAGTACCTGTATGCGGAGGGTAGCCTCTGCACTTTTGGAAGGAGTTCCAGAATCCTGTGCTTGAAGGGTCATTATATAGAGGGATCTTTCTGCATGGTGTATGGATGTGGCTGTACGCAGCTCCCCTGTATGGGGATGCAGAGTGAAGCGTTCTGCCCATGGACCTGACAAGACAATATTACTGGTTACCAACAGTGGACACCAGTGATACACCAAAAACACTGCAGGACAATCAGGATACAACCACCATCTGTCATTCATCCCCTGACGTCTTTGTGTGATCCATCACATCATCATCCGTCAATATCGGGCCAATAAACAATCCATCATATGCTCGTATAATACCTGACAGGCTATAAGTGACGGTCCCATTCTCGCCCTCATCTGCGTCCTTGGCCAAGATGGATGCCACAAATGCTCCAGACAATTTCCCTTCCATGATCTAAAGGAGGAAAGTAATTTTAGCATTTGTTGTGATATCATAGAAGGTTCGGAGAAGGTGAAGACCGCTACCTGGACCGTGGTCTCTCTCCCGGGGCTGGGGTGCAGGAACACTGGATGGTTGTCATTCTCATCCAACACGGAGACATGTATGGTGCCGGTCACGCTGCGTGGAGGTGCCCCACCATCTTGGGCGATTACTAGCAGCTGATACGTGGCCTGGTGCTCCCGGTCTAGAAGCTTTCTTACTGATAACTCTCCTAAACGAGAAAAGACTCATGAGTAAGGAACTTCCACAGTGTACAAGGCTGACAGCTCCCTGGAGACCCCCAGCACCCTGTGATAGTATAAGCAGAAGTCATACAGTGGGTACAGAAAGTATTCAGACCCCTTTAAGTGTTTTTGTTTTTTGCTCATTAATGTGCACTCTCTCCCATCTCCCTCCTGCACCTCTGGAGCTCAGCCACAGTGATCTTTCGGTTCTTCTTTACCTCTCACCAAGGCTCTTGTCCCACAATTGCTTAGTTTGGATGGATAGCCAGGTCGAGGAAGAGTTATGGTCATCCCAAACTTCTTCCATTTAAGGATAATGGAGGCAACTGTGCTCATAGGAACCTTGAGTGCTGCAGAAATACTTTTGTACCCTTAGCCAGATCTGTGCCTCGTCACAATTCTATCTCTGAGCTCCTTGGGCAGTTCCTTAGACCTCATGATTCTCATGTGCTCTGATATGGATTGAGAGCTGTGAGGTCTTATATAGACAGGTGTGGCCTTTCCTAATCAAGTCCAATCAGTTTAATTAAACTCAGCTGGACTCCAAGGAAGGAGTAGAACCATCTCAAGGAAGATCAGAAGGAAATGGACAACATGTGAGTTAAATATGTGTGTTACAGCAAAGGGTCTTGTGACCATCTGATATTTTCACATTACTGGGGGGCAGAGTGTACATTACTTGAGAGGGGGGCAGAGGGCCCATTAATGAGACTTTTATAAAGGGTCTCAATGCTTTCTGTGCTCCCTGTATGTCATGTAAATGGACACTGTGGACTCTGTGAAGATGATGCTCTGGTCCTACCTGTGTGTGGATGGATGGTGAAGTCAGTTTCTTGTGCCGGAAGTCTGTACGTAACACGCCCGTTCTGTCCTGCGTCTCTGTCGGTGGCGCTGACTCTTCCCACAATCTCCCCTGGGGGTCGGTTCTCAGAGATGCTCATGAAATACCTCTCCTCACTCAGTCGTGGTGCATTGTCATTCTCATCAGTGACTCGCACACGTACAGTGCACGTGGCAGTGCGGCTTCCAGAACCCCCTGATGCCAACACCGCCAGAACATATACTTCTCGGCTTTCTCTGTCCAATGCTCCCCGGACATATAACCATCCAGTTTCCGGTTCTACACTAAATCCTACTGCATCAGCATCCGTCCTCAGTCTGTAACGCAGTGGGTTCTCCTTACCACCAGGAAGTAATGCTTGTACCTGCAGAAGTCTACTCATGGGAGGACTACCTTCTCGGACCTCCACTCGATAATCCGATGCTCCACAAGCTGGCTCAGACTCCTGCTCAATTACAAGGATTGTGATCTCTAACTCAGAAGAAAGTTGAGGGAAGCCACCATCAAGGGCAAGCACACGAAGCTCATAACTTTCCTGGGCCAGGTGTCCAATGATCTGGATCTGTCCAGAACTATCGATGCTAAAGGGACCCTGAGAGATAAGCTGATAATGAATCTGTCCATTGGCTCCTATATCAGGGTCTAGAGCTTTGGCCGTAAAGATGATGGAGTCAGTCGGGGTAGACCCCGGGATTCTCAGGGTTTGTGTGGATGATATGAAAGTTGGTGGATTATCGTTAATATCAGTAATTCGAAGAATAACCCGTGCTCGGGTGTAAGCTGGGGGTGAACCACTTTGAGCTTGGACCTCCAGAAGAAGTTCACTGTCTTGTTCTCTATCGAGCTGCCGACGTGTAGACAATATTCCAGATTGAGGGTCCAACGATAAAAGACCACGAGGGTCACCATAAGCCAAGGAGTAGAGAATCACACCAGGGGCACCTAGAAGGAAGGAGAAATCCTAATAACTATACGCCTCCCATTGTGAAGAGGAAATGAGACCCGCAACAGAAAACGAGAGTAGCCATTCAGTAGGTACCTGGTGGATTGGTTGCTTTCACACTGCCAACAGTAGTCCCTGGCGGAGTGTCTTCAGGCACCACAAAGTCATACTGAGGCTGAAGAAATGTGGGGATGTGGGCAGAGCTTGGTAAGATGCTGACATTTACCCAGGCGTTCACTTCAGCTCTTACTCCACCACCATCTTGTGCTCCGACCTCAAGATGCAGGACAGTACCAGCCCGAGCAGACAGAGAACGTGCCACCAAGAGGGTACCTGTAAAAGATTCCTAAGTGTCACAGCCATAGAGAACGTGCCACCAAGGAGGTGCAGTACCTGACAAACATTCCTTAGTGTCACACCTCAGGACCTCAGAATATTATTCTACCACCACAGCACCTCATGATAGTATACTACCACCACCGGATCTCAGAATACTATACTACCACCACCATATTCTAGATCCTCTCACTGTTGTTTTTATACTCCAGATCCTCTGACTGATTGTTCCATACTCTAGATCCTTTTGCCGGTGCTTCCGTACTCTAGATCCTCTCTCTGATGATTCCATAATCTAGATAGTCTTTTTGATGCTTCCATATTCTAGATGGTTTCATTGATGCTTCCAGATTCTAGATCCCCTTCTTAAAGCTTTCATACTCTAGATTATATGACTGATTTTTACACACCGTAGACATATAACAAATGTCCCCATCCTATCCTATGATTGATGTCTCCATACTGTACATCCGGGGGGGGGGGGGGGGGGGGGGGGGGGGGGGGGGGGGGGTTATGTGGTGTTTGGTATGAGACACCTAGAAAATTAAAATTCCAAATACCTGATGCACAATCGGACCTTAAAAGACCCCAAGTACAGATTGAATAAGACAGGTCGAGACTCGGATGCTGCCATCCATAGGGTACACTGCCACCAACAGTCACATATAGAGCTTTGTGCTTGATGTCATGCAATACCCTAAATGACCTGTAGGGGTAAGTGTGTCTGTACTTTCTCCATGGAGTATTATGTGCTATGTGCACGCATCATACTATGTTACCTACAGGGAACCAGGTGTTAATTCAGCTATAAGCAGACACTACCCTATATGATCTGTGCGGAGTAGGATGTCTATGCTGTACCCTACATCATTTACTATATTACTTGTAGGAGGTCAGATCTAGTAGTCCTGAATCCCCTATATAACATGTGGGGGAAGGGGTGGGGGTTGTCATGCAGCCCCCTATAATGACTGTAGGGGGTGGTGTGTAGTCATGCAGTCCCATATATAACATGTAGGTGGGGGTTGTCATGCAGTCCCATATATAACCCGTAGGGGGTGATGTGTGTAGTAGTAATGCAGGTCCCCTATATAACCTGTAGGGATCGTTGTGTGGTATTCATACAGTTCTCTATATAACCTGTAGGTGGGAGTAGTCATGCAGTCCTCTATATTGACTGTAGGCGGTGCTGTGTAGTAGTCATGCAGTCCCCTATATTGACTGTAGGGGGAGCTGTGTGGTATTCATGCAGTTCCCTATATAAGCTGTAGTGGGATAGTCATGCAGTCCTCTATATTGACTGTAGGCGGTGCTGAGTAGTAGTCATGCAGTTCCCTATATAAGCTGGGGGAGTGTGGCAGTCATGTAGCATGTATTACCAGGATCTCGTCCGATGGACCCTGGTGCTGGAGATACCAGATTCCTATAAGAGTGAAGGACTGTTCCTGTTTCTCACCTTTAGGAAGCAGCTTCCCCTTGCCGAGCCCTCGCTTAGGGTGGCATTGTATATGGCGCTGGCAAAGACTGGCGCATTATCATTTACATCCAGGAGTTGGACCTTGACAATAGCTGTAGCCGTCAATGGTGGGGTGCCCCGATCTGAAGCCACCACTGTCATCTGGGGTTGGGGTTCTTTCTCGTAATCCAGGGGGACGGCTGTGGTGATGACTCCGGTTTCTGGGTGGATATGGAACCATGGAGAGTCCAGGAGGCTGTATGTGATCTCCCCATTCTCTCCTTGATCTTTGTCTCGAGCAGTCACCTGGAGGAGGAAGCTCCCAGGGTGAACAGCTTCTGGGACACTGTGGCTATATGCTTGACGGTCAAAAACTGGAGGGTTGTCGTTAATATCAGTCACCTCTAGAACAAATGAGGATTCGGCCCTTAGAGGAGGTGTTCCTGAATCTGTCGCTAGAACCCTGAGGCGGTAAGAGTCTCTCTCTTCGCGGTCTAGTAACTTGTCTACACAAATGAGGTAGATGATGCTATCTTTAGTGGTCAAAGCAAATTTTCCATCCCCTCCTTCCAGAGACACATCTACATCTGGATGCTCGCCATAATCTGGATCAGATACAGAGATTCGTGCTACGTATTGCCCAGGTGTGGCCCCCTCTGACACTCGAGGAGCTCCATCCTCACTCAGGAAGATGATGGTCATACTGGGCTGGTTGTCATTGGAATCCCGAACCTGAATAGATACAAAGGCTGTGCCCACCTCCGGCTGAGCTGCTCCGTCCCTTGCCTGTACCACCAGCTCATGAGCTTTGCGAGTCTCATAATCCAATGGCTTGCTAAGCTGGATGAGTCCAGAATGTGGATTGATGGTGAAGAAGCGTTCCGGGTCACTTTGTCTACGGTTGATCTCATATGTGATCTCCCCATTTTGACCCAGATCAGCATCTATGGCATAGACCTGAAGGACACTGGATCCAGGCAAAAGACTCTCTGAAATGAGCGCTTGGTAGCGGCTCTGATTGAACACTGGGGCGTGGTCATTGACATCAAGTACAGAAATGTCCAGTTTCATCTGTGAACTACGTCTTGGAGATCCACCATCATACGCCTCCAGAGTTAAAGAATATGAGGAACAATTCTCTCGGTCTATATCCGAGTTCACAACGAGTTCTACAGACAGCGTACCACCGGATGTTTGCCGGGTCTCGAGTCGGAATGCTTGCATGGGATCTCCATTTTTGATAAGATATCCCTGAGTGCCCAAAGCACCGCTGTCCAAATCCACTGCGGGCTCTAGAGGGTAGCTTGTGCCGCGGGGGGTATGCTCAGGAATGCTCATTTCTAAGCGACTTTTAGCAAAGGTGGGAATATGGTCATTGATATCATCCACGTGAATATCCACTTCCACAGTGACACCTTCAGGGGTGACCGCTATGAAGCTATAATGGTTGCGTTGCTCTCGGTCAAGGACTCTAGCAGTTTTAATGATCCCGGTGTGCTCGTCTATCTCTAAATCACTGGTTACACCACTTCCTTCCTGCGCAGAGATGAAGAACATGTGACCAGTGGAGTCAGGTGGAAGACCTGCACTGATGTCACCAATTATGGTCCCAGCTGGTTGCTCTTCATCAATGTGAAGCTCGAGTGTCCCCAGAGAGGAATGGGATGGGGAACAACCCAAGACCAGCAGCAGGAGGACAGCGAGCAGCACCATTCTCTTTGCATCCACTTCACGGTCCTCGGCTATAGATGCTCATTCTGTGAAGAAAGAAAATAACATTGAGGTGAAGAGACGATACGAAAGCCACAACGTGACCACCCACTACGACAATCCTGGTGTCTCTACTACAAGCTTTTCATGGTTTCCTTGTTTGTACTTTGCTCTGGCTGAGGTAGACCCAATACATTGTGGAGTCCCTGCCCCTTCTCCATGTTTTTGCCCTGGGCGAGGCTGACCCTACAATTCATTTCGAGGTTGTCCTTTTTGGTAGCTGCATTCCTCCACCTCCAGGGGACTGCACAGTCTCAGCTATCTTGGGTACGCAGCTGCTTTTTCTAGATGTGTAAGGAAAGTAAATTTCTATTTTTTGTCCTTGTCCTGATAGAATTACTGCCCCTAATCTAGTAACCCATACCCTCAGCACTATTGCCACCATTAACCCTTTCCCTTTCACCCAGTAGTGACCTCCACCAGCAGAGGAGCCTTCTCGTGGCTCTTTATGGTGCTTCAGTTAATTTCATAGATGAGCACTGGAGGCCTTGTGTCTCTCCATAGAGCTGTAAAGTATGAGAGACCATCCCATGATGCAGCTGTGCAGGAGCCATGGATAACAGAATATCCCTCATGGAACAGAACAACAAGACAGTTTACACCAATATTATCACCGGAGACATAAGTTTTATGGCCACAACTAGATTTTGACCATATCAGTGAGACATGTGCTATATCTTAGAGGCTATCATCTACGACCATGAGCCATCTGGAAGTTATGATCTAGAGAACGCCCTGAGCAATGTATCATATATTTGGAGCTAAAATCAAAAGAGCACCTAGACCTTGTACCATATCCTTGGAACTGTGACTTATACTGAAAACAAAGAGGACCACTGGTACGTAGGAGCAAAGTACAATCTAAGAAGATCTAAAGAGTACCACAAACTTTGTTCCATATTATCTGAGATGGGATCTGAAGGTGATCACATGCCATGACCATCCCCATGAGCTCTGAAGAGCACTAAGAGTCCTGTATGAGACACTGGAAGCCGTAAGTTATGGAGTACATAGGTCCATTGGACATTTACCGAGGTGGAACATAACATTCATTTATTATGACCTGGGAACGATGATCTAGAGGGTGCAAGAAGCCCAGCACTCCAGAGGAACCTTCAGCCCTCCATCCACTAGGTCCCTTCAGGATCACCAGGATCCAAGTAACATTGAGAATCAAGAACCATCTACTGGAGGACCTAAAATGTTGAACAAAAAAGTCATGCTGAAGACCTTCTGGTGTGGGCCACTATTGTTCATGTGTAACATAAGTTGTGGACCTTCAGATTACCCCAAACCACTTTTCATCTCTGAGGAGCTGTATAGAGTCTACTCAATGTTCTAAGGCAATAATCACCACAATCCATTACTCGACCATCTGATGGGAACTGTATGATGTGGATGACCAGGATCCGAGGGCCATGTATCAGGGGCTATCAGATCCAGATTACTATGGTCTATGCATTGTCTTCTTGGGTCTGGGAGCTTCTGGAAGCTGTCCACTGCAGATTACAATATGGTACCAGATACAGATTAACAAAATCCATCACCCTATTTCCTGATGGAGAAGACTACAGAAATGAATTGGTCATCTACTGAGAGGTGTCAGAAGCAGATTACTAGGATCTATCCTCTGAGATCTATCAAGTACACATTACTAAATTCCAGGGATCATCTACTGGGAGCTGTCATGGACACATTGCTGTGATCCATGGACCATCTACTGGGAACTCATTGGTACAGGTTACCAGGATCTAGAGACCACCTAATGGGAGCTTTGGGGGATATCACTACTACCAATGGACAATCTTCTGGGAGCTGTTGGGTATAGATTACTAGAATCGATGGACCCTCTTCTTGGAGCTATCAGATAAAAATTACTAGGAGCCAGGAACCATTTTAAGACCTTCCAAGATCAGATTACTAAGATCCGTGGATCATCGTGGAGGTGTCCGATACAGATAACTATGGTCCATGGAGCATCTTCTTGGAGCTATAAGGTATAAATGATTAGGATCCAGGGATAATCTACTGATGTACAAATTACTAGGATCCATGGACCATCCGGCAGCTGTCAGGATTAGGATTGGGTGCAGGCTACTACGATCTATGGACCATCTCCTGGCAGCTGTCAGGATTAGGATTGGGTGCAGGCTACTAGGATCTATGGACCATCTCCTGGCAGCTGTCAGGATTAGGATTGGGTTGCAGGCTACTACGATCTATGGACCATCTCCTGGAAGCTGTCAGGATTAGGATTGGGTGCAGGCTACTACGATCTATGGACCATCTCCTGGCAGCTGTCAGGAGTAGAATTGGGTGCAGGCTACTACGATCTATGGACCATCTCCTGGAAGCTGTCAGGATTAGGATTGGGTGCAGGCTACTAGGATCCATGGGACCATCCCTGGAGCTGTCAGGATTGGATGTGTGCAGGCTACTACGATCTATGGACCATCTCCTGGCAGTGTCAGGATTAGGATGGTGCAGGCTACTAGATCTATGGACCATCTCCTGGAAGCTGTCAGGATTAGGATTGGGTGCAGGCTACTAAGATCTATGGACCATCTCCTGGCAGCTGTCAGGATTAGAATTGGGTGCAGGCTACTAGGATCTATGGACCATCTCCTGGATGCTGTCAGGATTAGGATTGGGTGCAGGCTACTACGATCTATGGACCATCCGGCAGCCTGTCAGGATTAGGATTGGGTGCAGGCTACTACAATCTATGGACCATCTCCTGGCAGCTGTCAGGATTAGGATTGGGTGCAGGCTACTACGATCTATGGACCATCCGGCAGCTGTCAGGATTAGGATTGGGTGAAGGCTACTACGATCTATGGACCATCTCCTGGAAGCTGTCAGGAATTAGGATTGGGTGCAGGCTACTAGGATCTATGGACCATCTCCTGGAAGCTGTCAGGATTAGGATTGGGTGCAGGCTACTACGATCTATGGACCCATTCTGGAATCGGTGTCAGGTTAGGATTGGGTGCAGGCTACTACGATCTATGGACCATCTCCTGGAAGCGTCAGGATTAGGATTGGTGCGGCCACTAACGATCTATGGACCATCTCTGGAAGCTGTCAGAATTAGGATTGGGTGCAGGCTACTACGATCTACTACGATCATGGTACCCATTCGGAACTGTCGGATTAGGATTGGTGGGCAGGCTCCTTGACTCGATGTCTACATGGACCATCTCCTGGAAGCTGTCAGGATTAGGATTGGGTGCAGGCTACTACGATCTAGGACCATCTCCTGAGCTGTCAGGATTAGGATTGGGTGCAGGCTACTACGATCTATGGACCCATCTCCTGGAAGCTGTCATGATTAGGATTGGGTGCAGGCTACTACGATCTATGGCCATCTCCTGGGAAGCTGTCAGTGATTAGGATTGGGTTGGCAGGTACTACGATCATGGACCATCTCCTGGAAAGCTGTGCAGGATTAGGGCAGTGCAGGTCTGATATGATCTATGGGACCATCTCCTGGTAGCTGTCAGGATAGGATTGGGTGCAGGCTACATACGATCTATGGACATCTCGAAGCTGTCAGGATTAGGATGGTGCAGCTATAGTGATCTATGGACCATCCCGCTGTCAGATTAGGATATGATTGGGTGCAGAGCTACTAAGATCTATGGACCATCCGGAGCTGTCAGAGTTAGGATTGGGTGCAGGATACTACGATCTATGGACCTCTCCTGAGTCTGGTCAGTGACTTAGGATTAGGATTGGGTGCAGGATACTACAATCTAGGACCATATCCTTGGAGACTGTCCAGATTAGGATTGGGTAGCAGGCTATACGATATATTGGACCATCAGGCAGCTGTCAGGATTAGGATTGGGTGCAGGCTACTACAGATCTATGGACCATCTCCTGGCAGCTGTCCAGGATTAGGATTGGGTGCAGGCTACTAGGACCATGGACCATCCGGCAGCTGTCAGGATTAGGTTTGGTCGCAGGCTACTACGATCCAGGACCACTCTGGCAGCTGTCAGGATTAGGAATTGGGGTGCAGGCTACTAAGGATCATATGGACCATCATCCGGCAGACCTTCAGGATTGATTGGGGTCAGGCTCTACGATCACCTCATGGCACCATTATCCTGGCAGCTGTCAGGATTATGGATGGGTGACAGCTACTAGGATCTATGACCATTTCCGGGCCAGCTGTACAAGTATAGGATTGTGGTTGCAGGCGCTCTACGATCTATGGACCTCTCCGGACAGCGTCAGGATAGAATTGGGTGCAGCTACTAGCGATCATGACCATTCCGGCAGCTTCAGGATTAGGATTGGGTGCAGGCTCTTACGATCTAATGGGTACGCATCCTGGAGGCTGTCGGATTAGGATTGGGGATCAGGCAATCTACGATCTATGCCCTTCTGGAAGCGTCAGGGTTAGGATTGGGTGCAGGCTACTACGATCTATGGACCATCTCCTTAAGGCAGCGTGTCAGATTAGGATTGGGTGCGAGTACTCATCTATGGACCCAGTATTCCTGCAGCTGTCAGGATTGGATTGGGTGCTGCAAGGCTAAAACACGATTATGGACCATCTCCTTGAGCGCTGCAGGATGTGATTGGGTTGCAGGCTACTAGCGATCTCTGGCCATCACCCTGCCGTCGATTAGGTGGGCAAGCTCCGGTCCTGGACTCCGCAGTGCCAATTAGGATTGGGTGCAGGCTACTACGTATCTATGGACCATCTCCTGCGCTGTTCAAGAATTGGAGCTATAGATTATGACCATCTTGGGCTGCACGGCTTAGACTGGTGCAGTCTATACATCTAGGACCTTCCCTGGAAGCTTGTCAGATTAGGATGGGTGCAGGTACTAGGATACATGGACCATCTCCGGCAGCTGTCAGGATTAGGATGGGGTGAGGCTGTTACACGATCTTGTGACCCTCTCCCGTGGAGCTGTCGGTTAGAAGGGTGTCAGGCTCTGGATCCATCAACCGAGTCGGTTGGAGTGGTGCGGTAACTCATGCATCTCCGGCACTGTCAGGATTAGAATTGGGTGACAGTTACTACGATCTATGGACCCATCTCCGTCACTGTCAGGATTAGGATTGGTGAGGCTACTACGATCTATGGACCATTCCTGGAGCTGCTCAGAGTAGATTGGGTGAAGGTCGCTATACAATCTATGGGAACCTATGGTCGAAGCGTCGATTAGATTGGGTGTGCAGCTACGTACGATTTAGGATCCATCTGGATTCCCATCTAGGACTCATGCATCGTCAGCTGTAGATTAGGATGGAGGGCAGGCTACTATGGATTCTATGGACCTTCTGGCAGCTGTCAGATTAGGAATTGGGTGCAGCTACTAGGATGTATGGACCACTCCTGGGCGCAATAGATTGGTCGCAGGACCATGGCATACGGCACTCTAGGATTAGGATTGGTGCAGGCTACTAACGATCTATGGGACCATTCGGCAGCTGTCAGGATTAGAATTGGGTGCAATGTACTACGTCTATGACTCATGCTCCTGGCAGCTGTCGGGATTAAGGATGGGTGCGGCTATACGATTATGACCACTCCTCTGCGCAGTCTGGACAACCGAGCTGTTTTTTCAGGATTAGGATTGGGTGTGCAGGCTACTAGGATCTAGGACCATCTACTGGCAAGCTGTCAGGATTAGGATTGGTGGCAGGCTACTACGATTATGGACATATCCTGGAAGCGAGATAGAATTGGGGGCATGCTCCGATTTAGTGGATCTGTCCGGCGATTGTGGGCTACTAGGATCACATGGGACATCCGGCAGTCGAGGATTAGGTGGTGCAAGGCTACGAATCTTGGTACCATCTCCTGCAGATTTCAGGATTAGAATTGGGGTGCAGGCTACTACGATCTATGCGACGATCTCATGGCAGCGTCAGATTAGGATGGGGGCTAACTGGCAGTGGACCTGCACTGTCAGATTGTATGTGGCTACTAGGATCCATGACTCTCCGGCAGCTGTCAGGATTAGGATTTGGGGCGGTATACGGATCTATGGACCATCTCCTGCAAGTCTGTCAGGATTAGAGATGGTGCCAGTCTACTACGGATCTATGGACCATGCTCCTGAGCTGTCAGATTAGGATTGGGGTGCAGGCTACTAAGATCTATGGACATCGTCATGTGCAGCATTCTGGTTCAGGTCATCTAGGAGTTGGGTGCGGTAGGTATTGGTCGCAGGCACTCATCTAGGCCATCTCTGGAGTTTAGAGCGATTTAGATAGGGATCTCGGCGTTGTCAGGTGGGTTCAGAACGATCCTTATGGACGCATCTCCTGGAGCTGTCAGGAATTAGATGGTGTGACAGGCTCTACGATACATATGGACCATCTCCTGGAAGCTGTCAGGATAAGGATTGGGTGCAGGCTACTACGGATATACGATAGGACCATTCTCCTGGACTGTCAGGATTAGGATTGGGTGCAGGATACTAGATCTAACTTTGCGATAGACATCTCCGGAGCTGTAGCGATTAGGATTGGGTGCAGCTACTACATCTAGGACCAATCTCTGGCAGCTGTACGGATTAGAATTGGTGCTGGCACTACTAGGATCTATGGACATCTGCCTGGCACGCTGTAGGATATAGGATATGGGTGCAGGCTACTAGGGCATCTATGGACCATCCGGCAGCTGTCAGGATATGAGGTGGGTGCAGGCTACTACCAAATCTATGGGAGGGGGGGGTGCGGAGGGGGGGGGGTTAGAACACTACGACTAGGTCCGGAAGCTGTCCGGGATAGGACTTGGGTGCAGGCTAGCTAAGTCTATGGAGCCCATTCTACTGGAAGCTTAGCGAGAGATTACTAGGAACATATGATCAACCAGAGCCGCTGTCTCGGATTAGGATGGGTGAAAGGAACGAAGAGAGAGGGAAAAGTCTAATGGAAGCTGCAGGAAGGAGGATAGGGTGAAGTTAGATGGCTCACTCTAAAAACTACCGTCTAATCCTACATTTATAGAACGAACACTACAGCTGCTACTACGATCCATATGGAACCAATCTCCTGGAAGCTGTCAGGAGTAGGATTGGGTGCAGGCTACTACGATCTACGACGATCGAATGTGACCATCTCTGGAAGCTTTGTTCGTCAGGATTGGATTGAGTGCAGGGATACTAGGAATATACTGGACCATCTCCTGGGCACAGACCTGTCAAGGATTAGGATTGGGTGCAAGGCTACTACGATTAAATGGACAAGTCGGAGCTGTTCAGGATTTAGGATTGGGTGCAGGCTACAGGATCTAGGACCATCTCCTGGCAGCTTCCGGTGAGGATTCGGGTGCAGGCTACTACGATCTATGGGACAATCCGAGATGTCAGGATTAGGATGGGTGCATGCAGAGCTAATACGATCTATGGACCATTCCTGGAAGCTGTCAGGATTAGGATTGGGCTGCAGCGCTACTACGATCTACTATGATCTATGGACCATCTCTGGAAAGCTGTCAGGATTAGGATTGGGTGAGGCTACTAGGATATATGGACCATCTCCTGGCAGCTGTCAGGATTGGCTGGGGTGGCAGGTACTACGATCATTGAAGGAAACATTCCGGCAGCTTGTCAGGTTAGGATTGGGTGCAGGCTCTAGGATCTATGGGACACCATCTCTGGCAGCATGTCAGGTATTAGGATTGGTGAGGCTACACGGACTATGGACCATTCCCTGGCAGCTGTTCGGATAGGGTTGGGTGCCAGGGCACTACAATCTTAGGAACCATCCGGCAGCTGTCAGGATTAGGATTGGGTTGAAGGCCCTACTAGCAGCATACACATGTGACCTAGCCAGGAAGCTTATGTCAGGATAGATTGGGTTGTGCAGGCTAATACGATCTATGGACACATCACGGAAGCGTAGGGGATTAGGATTGGGTGCAGGCTACTACAATCTATGGACCATCCGGCAGCTGTCAGGATTAGGATTGGGTGCAGGCTACTACGATCTATGGACCATCTCCTGGCAGCTTTCAGGAGCAGATTACTAGGAATCATGGATCATCTACCAGGAGTTTCCACATTACTCGGATCCCTGGACCATTTATCGGGAGTTGTCAGGTCACTTGGGTCCATGGACCATCTACTGAAGCACTTGCCAGTCTCATCCACCTCCCCATCACTCCATAGGCTCATTCCACAAGTCTCTCGATACTCTTATTATACTGTTATTATAGTACATTAGACATGGTGCATAGAGTGGGGGTCCCTTACTCACCATTCTATTACCAAGTGGGTCGGTTGGCGTCCTCACTGAAGCCGTCCGTTGTCCGCCCTGGCGCCATAATCTGGAAGTGAGTGGATATGGGATGTTTATCTGGAAGACTCCCTGGTGAGTGCCTGGAGCTAAGGGTCATCCTCAGAGCGTCTGCTGAGGAGTGAGAGGAGCGTGGACCCTCACATCCCAGCCCTTCCCCCCACCCCATCCCTACGGCAGGATCCAGAAGAAGTGTCAGCTCAGATGTCTGAGGAGCATGGTATCGTTTAGTTTTTTTTTTTTGTCGTTACTGATGGTTTACAACAAATATACAGGAAGCAGCAGTGAGAAGAGCGAGGTCAGCTACTGTTGTGTTCATGAATAGGGGAGGGGTTTCGGGTAACCGGCGGCATTAGATTGTCAGCTCTGCAGGACAGAGGGATGTGAGGTAATGGCCGGATTAGATTGTCAGCTCTGCAGGACAGAGCGATGTGAGGTAATGGCCGGATTAGAGTGTTGAGATCTGCCGGACATGGACAGAGGATGTGATGTAATGGCGGTATTAGATGTCAGCTTGCGGACAGAGGGATGTGATTGGTAATGGGCCGGATATTAGATTGTCAGCTCTGCAGGACAGAGCGATGTGAGGTAATGGCCGGATTAGATTGTCAGCTCTGCAGGACAGAGGGATGTGAGGTAATGGCCGGATTTGATTGTCAGCTCTGCAGGACAGAGGGATGTGAGGTAGGGTAATGGCGGTATTTGAGTGTAGCTCTGCAGGGGACAGAGGATGTAGGGTCATGCTGAGATTTGATTGTCAGCTCTGCAGGACAGAGGGATGTGATGTAACGGCGGTATTAGATTGTCAGCTCTGCAGGACAGAGCGATGTGAGGTAATGGCCGGATTAGAGTGTAGGGTAGATTAGATGATATTGATGTGTCAGCTCGTAGCACGGTAATAATCTGGTTTAATTGTTGTTATTAGAGAACGTCAGCACTGTGGATCTCTTGCCATCGAATGTATCGAGATGTGATACTATTGAGTGTAGCTCGTAGCCCGGATGAATGGTTATTGTTGGTATTAGGCGATATAGCTCTGTGGGATAGTTCTTGCCATGATGTAGGTTACTCGATGATGATGGATTAGAGTGCAGCTCAGTTAGCCAGGATTGAATGGTTATGTTGGTATTAGAGCGTCAGCTTGTGGGATAGTCTTGCCATGATGTATCGATATGCTGATATTTAAAGTGTCAGCTCTGTAGGACAGATGTTTTAAATGGTTAATGTGGTTATTAGAGCGTCAGCTCTGTGGATGGTCTTGTCGTGAATCATGACGGTTAATGGCGGCAGTTTAGGCCTGAGGTCACGCAAGACCGTATGATATCACCATTAGAATTGTCAGCTCAGGTGACCGGCACGCACTCGCACTCGGCGGTTGTCACTCACACTTGGGGTGTTATCCTCTTGCCAATCCCCGGAGACCTGGGTCTGTCTCTTCGCATCTGGCTTAGGCAATGGCGGTCTCTTTCTTGGCTCTACTGCACACGGCGGGGAGGCTGTCTCTCTCATAGACCGGCATGTCTCAGCGGCATTGTATTCATGTTCCAGAGGCTGTCTCTTTCATCCCCTTGTGCAGATCTTCAGGTGCGGTCCCTCTGCGTAGTGTTGCTTATGTTCTGGGGTCAGATGATGTTCATTTTCCCTGAGTGCAGTCTATCGCGAGGGAGGAGGCCTTTTCTCAGATGGGGCTGGGCAGTGATCCCCGGGATGAGGCACTTCTGCACAGGGGTCTCGTGCTCTCGCTGAAAGTCTCTCATCAGCTGGTCTGTCTCTCTGGCTAGACCAAGGATTTTGAGACAGATGTGGATTGCGAGAGCGCCGGATGGGGGGGAGCGCAGCCAGCACTGGGCTCGGAGGACGGAGGAGCCTGCTCCTTAAACATTGACTTCTGTCCACCCTACCTCCCTCTCCAGCATCAGCCCCCCCCACAACACCTCCGCCAGCAGAGACCCTCCACAGAGCCCCCCTCCGCACCAGAAGCCCCCCTCCACACCAGAGCCCCCTCCACACCAGAGCCCCCCTCCTCCACCAGTGCCCCCCTATCCTCCACTTCCCCGCCATTACTTTCAACATCTGGTAAATTTATGCTGAATTCAGGTACCAGACCAGAGCAACACATGGAAACTGGGGGGATGCAGCCTGCCTGCGCGACACACCCGCACAGCCAAACACACGGAGACGAGCCGGGCGGCGGGGCACAGCCCGAGACAGACACAGACACGAAGGAAAGTACAGACAAGAAGACAGCAAAGACGACGGATAACAGAAAGACACGAAGACGAGCCCACAGTACGACGAAGAAGACGACAGGAAGCATTAAAAGAACAATAAGACAGACACAGTACACTAATAAATGAAACAATAGGAACAAAGAAATACACTAATACATCCAATCACTAAGGCACCACTACCAAATACACTAATACATCAACATACCGAAAACATCCACATACAGAAACACCACCAATACCCTAATTACATCCACATACAATAATACATTCCACTACACTAATCATACATCCGCATACATAATACATACATACACTAATAATACCAATACACTAATACAACTACAGTAATACATACATACACTAAACATACTAAATTACACTAAACAGTTACACATACAGTAACACATACATACAACGAATACATTCAACCTTACACATAATACATACATACACTAAGCATACATACATAATACATAAATACAAGTGAATACCTAATACATATGTATACCTGTTTGTTTTTTTTTTATTACCCACATACACGAAGACAGACAGACACGAAGACAGACATACAGAAGACAGACACAGACAGGAATACATACAGCACTAATAATACAGACACTAAAGACATGACACAGACAGGAATACATCCACAGACAAGAAGACAGACAGCGACACAGAGGCGCCACAGGACCGAAGAAGACACAGACACGAAGACGACAGGCGCGGAAGACAGGCAGACAGAAGACCGAAAGGGTGACACGAAGACAGACCAGACACGAAGACAGACAGACGCGAAGACAGCCACCGACAGGAAGACAGCCACAACGGACACGAAAACAGACAGAAAGAAGAGAGACAGACAGATGAAAGCCAAGACACGAGACAGACCAGACGCGGAAGACAGCCACAGTATCACGAAGACAGGAAAGAGGGCACAGAAGACAGACGGCCACGGAAGACAGCCACTAGACACGAAGACAGACAACGCGAGACACCACCGACAGGAAGACAGCCACAGGACACTAAGACGAACAGACACTAAGAGACAGACACGACGGAAGCCACGGACACGAAGACAACAACGCGAAGAAGGCCACAACAGGAAGACAGCCATCAGACCGACAGACAGACAGACAGGAGGAGGCAGACACGATAGACAGACACAGCAACGAAGACAGAAAGAAGAAAGAGAGCAGACACGAAGACAGCCAACATGACACGAAGACAGACAGGACGCGAAGCACAGCACATGACAAGAAGACAGACTAGACACGGAAGACAGGACAACGACAGAAGATCATAGAAGACGCTAATAACATCCACCTACATTAAGACATCCACCCTACACGAAGTAAACAGACAGACACGAATGATAGAAGTGACAGAAGAATCACATACACGAATTACAGAAACATACGCGTAATAAAACCACCGTAACAGTATATTACATCCACTATCATAAACATGATATATGTATCTATTTTAATATATAATACACTATCATCCACATACACTAATATCATACATAATCTAATGTAGCATCCACATAACACTAATACATCCAATAATATACAGACATACTCTAATACATCACATACACTAATACGACTATACCAATACTAATGATCCACCATACACTAAACATTAAAATTCACTAAGCATCCATCATACAACAATACCAATACATACACTAATACATACATACACTAATACATACATAACCTAATACATTACATACAGTAATATAAAGGATGTATACATACCCTAATACATCCACACTACACTAATACATCCACATACACTAATACATACATACACTAATACATCCACATACAGGAACACATACATTCACTAATACATACACACGTATGACGAGCCAGGCAGCTGCTGACATCTCTAAGCATCCACATACAGTATTACATATATACATTAATACATATAGACGTATGATGAGCCCGGCAGCTGTGCACATTCCTATACATCCAAAGAAATACATACATACACAAAAACATTACACGTATAACGAGACGGAGGCTGCCACGTCCTGTGTGTCCTGACACCTTTCTATCATAGCCAGCAGTGGTCAGGGGTCAGCAGGGGCGCTCTGACCCCTCTGTGACTACACCCCCCCCATACACAGCGAGCTGCCATGTCCTGTGTGTCCTGACACCTTTCTATCA
>WNYA01001676.1:0-63546 GCA_019512145.1 Engystomops pustulosus | reverse complement strand
TTGTTTATGATTAATTATCACAGGGGCGAGAGGTGATTACCCTGCCCCTCCAGGAGGAAGCAGCCATCCCTGTTGTGTCTGGACCGTGTATCTTTACTAATTAGTTTACAGCTCAGATCTCCGAGGAGCGATTATAGATAATAATATCATTCACTCACTGCTTATTACAACAATGACAATAATAATGACACTGAAGGAATGTAACAAAGGGAGATTCATTTAGCCAGGACGTTGCGAAATAATCGTCTTTCTCTTGTTCTGACTGTCAACATCTATATGTCTAAAAGTTGCCAGGTCCGTTTTTCTGCCGTCCCTTTAATTTACGTGTGTTCAAGGTTGTCATTACGAGTCAGGAGCAAATCAAGCTCCACGTCTGCCTGCCAGGGGTGAAGAGGTTAATTTGATTGTAACGAGGGAGGAAACTGAGTCATATGAAGCTACTGCCGCCAGATGTGCGCCCCCAATCCACGAAAAACACCTCGCACCCACTCCTCGCCTTTCTAGCTCCTTCTAGAAAAATCACAACCTGTCCTATAAAATATTAGAAGACTCCGCACAGTTATAGAATAAAAGGGCAAAAGGTCTAAACAAGAAACTTCCAAATATTTTGTTAACCCAACACCCAAATGTACCCTCTGTTACAAAGTGGACAACAACACACAGCGAACACACCCCATTGAGGGGCCCCGCACCGCTTCAGTGGCCCGATTCAGGGACTGGATTTCTCACGCCCATGTACAGTAGCTATACCATGCGGCCCAATCAGGCCCATAGATAGATCTGCGCTTCGCTCGCTCGCGCTGCGCTTGGCGCTCGCCGCTCTGCGCTCGCTCGCTGCTCTGGCCGCTCGCTCGCTCGCTCGCTCGTCGCTCGCTCGTCGCTCGCCGCCCTCGAACACTAACAAGCAACACCCCCCACGCTCGCTGGATCCCCCTGCAATCACACGATACCGAAACACGAACACCTGATAAGCACAAAATAACCACCACCCCCCCCCACGCCAAACACAGGATACCCACCGATAAGCATCCACAGGCTTAGATACACAACCAACAATAGAACCCAGATAGATAGATACCCCCGCATCAACCCAGCACCCCGACCACCCCTCCAGATCACAGATAGATCCATGAGATAGATAGATATGAGATCGATAGATATGAGTAGATAGATATAGATAGATAGATAGATAGATAGAAGATAGATAGATAGATAGGAGATAGATAGATGTAGATAGATAGATATGAAGGAAGTTAATATATAGATATGGATAGATTAGATAGATAGATATGAGTATAGATAGATAGATAGATAGATAGATATGAGATAGATAGATAGATAGATAGATAGATAGATAGATAGATAGATAACATATGAGATAGATAATAGATAGATAATAGATATGAGATAATAGATATGAGATGATTAGATATAAGATATGAGGTAGATAGATAGATAGATAGATAGAATGAATGATAGATAGATTAGTAGATATGAGAATAGATAGAAGATAGATTAGATAGATAGGATAGATAGAACATTACATACATACATACATACATAGATAGAAGAATAGAATGATGTTTTGTTTTATGACACGTGGACCCTGTGGATCGTGTCCTGGGGTAGCAGCCACCATTCCTATAGCTGTGTTGCTTTCCCATCTTTTTCTATGTTATCTTTGAAGTTGTTTTGTTCTTCTATATTTCTGTATAAAGCTGTCAAGACATTTACTATTAATATAAGACAGTAATTGCTCTTGTAAGTTTATCCCAATTTTCCCAAGACCCTTATCAGGACCACCAATATTTACACGGATCATCCACCTATAACCCCTCGGATTAGCCGGGTGTATATTTTCTTTCCTGCCCCGTGGCCGCGTCTCATACACATGTTGGGCGTTTCGCGGGTCACATGGTGATTTATTTTTGCAAATTCTACTAAATGGAAATGTAACATTTCTGTGATTCGTAGCTTCATACATCTGTAGGAAGGGGAACAGTCAGCGCTGCAGTTATATAACCCCCAGGGGTCTGGATTTACACCTCGGTACATACAGTCCAGACTCCTGTGTATTGTCAAAGCAAGGCAGACACCAATCTCCTCAGTGTAAAGGAGCAGAGATTACTGAAAGTTATGTTTCTTACAAGCTGCTGAGTAAAAGAATAATTATAACTTCAGTTCAATTGAATTACAAGACTAGTACAATTAAAAAATGAAATTATCTGCCAATTAAAATGCTTCTCCTATCATGTACAGAAGCACAGATTTCATACTCTATTCATATATAACTACTATAATACTGCCCCCTATGTACAAGAATATAACTACTATAATACTGCCCCCTATGTACAAGAATATATAACTACCCTTAATATTTGGCCCCCTATGTTACAAGAAATAAACTACTATAATACTGCACTCTATGACAAGAATTAACTACTATATATGCCCCCTAGTACAAAATATAACTACTAAATACACCTGTGGTACTGCCCCCTATGTACAAGAATATAACTATATTAATACTGCCCCCTATGTACAGGAATTATAACTAACTATCATACTGCCCCCTATGTACAGGAATAAACTACTATAATACTGCCCCCTATGGCAAAAGAATATAACTACTATAATATGCCCCCTAATGTGCAAGAATATAACTACTATAATACTGCCCCCTATGTACAAGAATATAACTACTATAATACTGCCACGTATGTACAAGATATAACTACTATAATACCGCACCCTCCCCTATGTACAAGAATATAACTCTATATAATACTGCTTCCCCCTATGTACAAGAATATAACTACTATAATACGCCCCTATGTACAGGAATAGTAACTACTATAATACTGCCCTATGTACAAGAATAATAACTACTATAATACTGGACCCCTAGTTACAAGAATATAACTACTATAATCCTGTATCCTATGTACAAGAATAAAACTACTATAATACTGCCCCCTATGTACAGGAATATAACTACTATATACTTGCCCCCCTATGTACAGGAATATAACTACTATACTACTGCCCCCTATGTACAAGAATAAACTACTATAATACTGACCCCCTATGTACAGGAATATAACTACTATAATACTGCCCCTAGTGACAAGAATATAACTACTATATACTACTGCCCCTATTACAAGAATGAACTACTATAATGGGACTGTCTCCTTATGTAACAGAATATAAACTATTATAATTACTGCCCCCTATGTACAAGAATATATACTTACTAAACTATAATACTGCCCCCTTGTACAGGATAAACTACTAATAAACTCCCCTATGTAAGGAATATGATAACTCAATACTGCCCCTATGTGCAGGAATAAATAACTACTATAATACTGCCCCCCTATGTACAAGAATATAACTACTAATAACTAACTGCCCCTATGGTACAAGAATATACTACTATAATACTGCCCCTATGTACAAGAATATAAACTACTATAATACTGCCCCCTATGTCAAGATATAACTACTATAATACTGCCCCTATGTACAGGAATATAACTCTATATACTGCCCCCTATGTACAGGAATATAACTACTATAATACTGCCCCCTATGTACAGGAATATAACTACTATAATACTGCCCCACTATGTACAAGAATATAACTTCTAGATACTGCCCCCTATGTCAGAAAATTAAACTATATAATACTGCCCCTATGTATAAGAATATAACTACTATATTACTGCCCCCTATGTTACAAGAATATAACTCTATAATACTGGCCCCCTATGTACAGGAATATGAATACTATATTACTGACCCCTATGTGCACGGATATAACTAATATAATAGCCCCCTATGTACAAGAATATAATACTAACATAACTATTAATACTGCCCCTATGTACAAGAATATAAACTACTATAATACTGGACTTCCCTCTATGTACAAGAAATATAACTACATACTACTATACTGCCCCCTATGTACAAGAAATATAACTACTATAATACTGCCCCCTATGTACAGGAATTATAACTACTATAATACTGCCCACTATGTATAACAAGAATATGTCTTCTATAATACTGGCCCTCTATGTACAGGGATATAACTACTAAATACTGCCCCTATGTACAAGAAATATAAAACTACTATAATACTGTCCCTATGTACTAGAATATAACTACTATCATAACTGCCCCTATGTTCCAGAATATAACTACATAATACTGACCCCCTATGTACAGAATATAACTACTATAATACTTGCCCCTATGTCAGGGATATATCTACTATAATACGGGCCCCCTATGTATAAGACTATAACTACTATAATACTGGCCCTCTATGTATTAAGGAAAAACTGTACTATATAACTGCCCCTATGTACAAGATATAACTACATAATACTGTCCTATGTACAAGAAATAACTACTATAATACCTGCCCCCTATGTACAGGAACATAACTACTATAATACTGCCCTCTATGTTACAAGAATATAATACTATAATACTTCCCCTATGTACAAGAATATAATCTATAATATCTGCCCCCCGTACAAGAATATAACTACTATAATACTGCCCCCATATGTCCAAGAATATAACTCCTATAATACTGCCCCTATGTACAAGAATATAACTAGTATAATACGACCCCTATGTACAAGAATATAACTACTTATAATAACTGCTCCCTATGTACAAGAATATTACTACTATAATACTGACTCCTATGTACAAGAAATATAACTACTAAATTACTGCCCCCTATGTACAAGAATATACTACTATAATACTGCCCCCTTATGTAACAGGAATAAAATAACTATAATACTGCCCCTAGTTCAAGAATAATAACTACTATAATTATACTGCCAACAATACTAGTATACCCCCTATAAGATAATATAATCCTATATACTCTTTAAACTGCCCATATGTACAAGAGTATAACTACTATACATACGCGCCTCCTATGTACAAGAAGATAACTAATATAATACTGCCCCCATGTACAAGAATATAACTTACTATAATACCATGCTCCCTATGTACCAGATATAACTCCTAAAATACTGCCCACGCCCCCTATGTACAAGAATATACTACTAATATTAGCCCCTATGTACACAAGAATATTAACTACTAATACAAGCTCGCCTATGTACAGGAATATAACTCCTATAATTACTGCCCCCTTTGTACAAGAAGATAACTACATATAATACGCCTATGACTGAACTATAGTACTAATAATACTGGCCCCTATGTAACAGACTAGCAATATAACTTACTATAATAACTGCCCCCTATGTACAAGAATGTAAACATACTATAATACGCCACCCCTATGTACAAGAATATAACCACTATAATACTGCCCCCTATGTACAAGATATACGCTCTATAATAGACTGTCTCCCTATTTTACAAGAATAGTACATAATACTATACGCTACATACTGATGCCCCGTATGTACAAGAATAAATCTAAAATACTCTGCCACGGCCTCTCCCCTATGTACAAGATATATACTACTATAATACGACCCTATCTGTCACTATGTAATCAGATTCTACTAAATACCTGCCCCCTATGTACAAGTAATATAATACTATAATACTGGCCCCCTATGTACAGATAAATAACTCAAAAATAATTACTGCCCCCTATGTACAAGGGAATATAACTACTAGATAATACTGCCCGCCTATTACAGGGAGAATATAACTAACATAATACTGCCCCCATAATGTACAGAATGATATTAGCTATAATACTGCCGCCCCATGTAGTAATCATTAATAGTGCCGATGAAATAAAAACTACTATAATACTGCCCCCTATGTTACAAGAATATACATACTATAATACTGTCCCCTATTGTCAGAAATATAACTAATACTATAATACTGCCCTCTATTGTACAGAAGTATAATACTACGATAATAACGATATGCCCTATGTACAGGATATAACTACTACTAATAACTGCCCCCTATGTACAAGAATATAACTACTATAATAACTCCCCTATGTACAGGAAAATACTAAAACCCTCCTTGTATAGAACTACTAGTACGCCCCTATGTACAAGTACTATGATATATGCCCTGTAAGATAGACCGGGGTCCCTACTTAAGAACACCTGACTTACACTCCGACCCCTAGTTACAAACAGACCTCTTGATTGTGGTTAATTTACTGTACTTTAGTCCTAGACTACAAATTAGTCGCTTGAAAACAGTTTCAATGGTGCCGTTGTAATTAAGATTATTGGTAATCCTGGTTCTGATGACAATCAAATACATTTTTAAAATCCAATTGTCACAAAGGACCAAAAAAAATTTTGACTGGGGTTACAATAATAAAGTATACGGTTCTGACTTACATACAAACTCAACTTAAGAACAAACCTACAGAACCTATCTTGTATGTAACCCGGGGACTGCCTGTAACTGCCCTTCCCTGTTCTCTTATAAGGTATAAGGTTTGTTAGTGCCCTCATATCCAAACGACCCCCACAAAACTGTGAATTTTCCTCTTCCATGTAGATGACCTGTATGAGAACACGTCTGTCGAAGGACGGTCCCAGGGCAGACGTGTTGAACCGAGGTGTTTTGCGCCTGCATAAAATTTAGCCACGAGTGAAGTTCTCATTTTTGACAGCGGATTTATAATAGGAAAAACCCAGCAGGAACGAAGAGAACGAAATCCCAGACGCCGGCTTTTTTTCATCACGGCTTGTCTCGATTTAGCAGCCTGGACAAAAAACAGAAAGGGGGCAAACAGCGGAGGTAATCCTATCATCTCCCCTCCAGCCGGCAGCGCTCCCGCGCCCGGGCTCCATCACGCTGCTTACATGAATTCCAATCATCTATGTTTGGAGTTTGGGCTCCTGATTGACAGATCCTTAGGATTGGGCTCTAGATTGAACATTATTCTAGATACCTATCGCTTATTACAATGAGCTCCGTGTGATATTCCATCCCTGTTGAGAAAATTGCGTTTAACGGCACAAGCGGAGAGAAAAAACAACCCCAACTATTACCCGGTGAATGAAATCTGCGTTTTATTCGCTGGTGGCTGCACGTAATTGCTTCTAAAATACAGTTGTTGACTTTTGTCGATGAGAAGAGGAACTGATAAAGTTATTCTCCCGGTTTTCAATGTTGGGAGCGCTATGGCCAGATGATGGATGAAGGTGGGAAAGTGCTGCCTGGACTCCGGGGTAAGAATCTGGGTAACACTTTCAAATTGATCTTATACTACATGTACTATAGCATCCAATAGCTCAGAAGTACTCAAAAAAATCCCAAACTAACCCATTTTTATAAACCCTAGTAGGGAATCTTGAGTTGGCTTGTTTCTTCTGGGTTTGGAGGATGTGTCCTGTCCTGTTTTACAAAAACAACCTATTAATTTCCATGGACATTGTGTAATTCTTCATTTCACCAGATGTGGTGCCATAGCAGAACTTCACACCTACTTCCAGGTTTGACCATAGACAACAGATGATCGTTGAGGTACTTTAGTGGACACCTTCACCTTGACACTTATTGTCTAGGGATCCTTCTAACCGATGGTTCTAAATTTATAAAAAGTTCAAAAGGAACCTATCAGGGCAGTTTGGGAGAATACACAACCAAAAAAATGTGTACATTTTAGATGTCCGTGGCCTTCACACTTATCTAGGGTTGGAAGTGAAGAGCCGCATTGGACCCATCCCCGATGATCCCGGCACTTGCTTATTGCTTTAATGAAGCCCATGTGGTACCCCCCAGCTTCAGTGAGCATGCGCCAGACCTAAAGTGTATGTGCAGTATGCAGGGGTCAACTGTGTAGGCCTCAGGAAACACCAAAGATAAATCCAATGTGGCTCAATGGACTTATCTCTTGATAAGTATAAGTGAAGGGAGCCCAACCTACCCAAGAATTTAATGAGCCAGAACTTGTCTACTGTCATCATTCAGCAAATGATCAACAAGGCTCCACTGCCAATGTCTCAGAGGTACAATGCCAGGACACAAGGGTGGAGTAAGACCTCCTTGGGCCCTGGGCAGTATGAATATTATGGCCCCTACAAGTCTGGAATTCACTTCCTACATATGGTGCTAGAAATAATCTTGTTGGATATTGGAGGATGCGTCCCTTCTGCCTGATTTCTATGTGTGGTTCCAGGACCTTTGGGTTGCTTTTATGGCCATGGGCCCTGGGCTATCGCCCAAACCACCTATATTGTAATCCACTACTGCCGGGACCTCACTAGGTGGCCTATCAAAGAGGAAGTGTCTCCTCCCTAACCAGGTCACCCTACTGTTGGCTCACAGCAACACTTAACCCCAGAAATTAGACAATGGATGGAGATGTTGGGGTCCAACTCCTGAGGGCCACAGCACTCCATCAAGCACCATGTATCATGGGTAATTTTTCCAAGTATAGTGCCATACATTTGGTAGTGGTTTTATCAGGTAGCACACTTCAATGGGAGCAGGATTGGATTGGCCTTCCATATTACCCATAGATCCTTTGTTGGGCCCAAAGTCTATACCAAATTATTGGCCTAATTATGGGTTTTATTGAGGGTTGGCCCTCAGTCATTTTGTCTTGTGGGCCTTAGGAACCCCAATCCAACATTGATTGAGACAGAGCTGAAATTGTTAACCTGTCCTTCCACTACCGATGTCCATAGGATATGGTCGGTGGCCTATCTTCAGCCATTCTTCTGTTCGAGAGAAGCTAGAGAGAACCCGATGGCTGTCATACAGAACTGACGACAGTCCCAACCCCTACAACAATAGTCAACCAAGTCAACACAACCCGAGTGTCTTCGAGCAGGCATTGTAGTGTACGGCGTCACCTCCGTAATCCGTCGGTAATGGAATGAAGGCATTCTTATGTAAATACAGGCGCTAATAGGCGGCTTAGTAATTGTGGCACTTAAGCATATTAGTAGAAGTCTCGGAGAAGTTTTGCGCTTTCTTCTGGCGTCTTATTATTCACATCCTATGAGGAAATCTTTCATAATTGTTTTTTTCATTTAATCTGGTGGCTCAGCATGGGCTGATTTATAGTCTGGCAGCGGGAGGGAACCAAAGTACTGCCGGCATTGACTCCTGACGACTCCATTTTTGCTTCCTTTTATTACGTTTTTTTGTTGCTTTTTTTATATTTAATTTCACCCCCCCCCCCCATAAGCCGTGTTTTACATATTTTATGTAGATATTATAGTCACGCGTTCCATTTCCGTTTCTATTATCTTCCTTTTTTTTCAGCCACAATGAAGTTGTTTTGGTTTTTTTTGCTTTCACCGAAATATATAAAAAAGATGTAAAGTATCGGGAGGACAAACCGCTTTTCAGACGGCGAGAAGCTGAGCAGAGTACGGCGTGACCATTTCTGGCCTGGGTGGAGAAAAGAAAATTTATGGTCTGAAAAGATTGTGTGACGCAATAAATGATGTCATCCTACGAGTGCGAGGCTTAAAGGGATTGAATGATTTCCTTCAATTACACAATTTTTTGCTAGAATTTTTAGATTTTTGTCATGTCGCTTAGTCTATACCATATTGTACTGGTCAGAGTAGCAACTGATGTCCTGTAGGAGTGATCTTACTGTTAGGAAGTTGTAACCATTGTCAGCCATTTTGGACATTCTCCTCTCTGGTAACCATCTTTTTGACCTTCAGTAGGTAGGTTGGTCTCCCGCATGCATAAGAAATTTCTTGACCCGGCAGTGTATCTATCCTACATGTACAAGATATGAGATCACTAAACATATGTACATGTGACTCAAACTTTCCGGGGCACATTTACTTACCTGTCGCGTTGACAATGCCGATCCGGAATGTCCGACGAGGATTCAGAGCTGCTGCGATTCACTAAGATTGTGCGTCCAATATCCTGCATGTGTCACCTCCCCGCTCAGGTCCCCGGAGTTCACCTTCTTCTTCCCAGTGTATGTGAGTGCATATCTTGCCACACAATTTGGTTTCTAAATTCCGTGGTTTGTTCGAATCAGTTGGTTTGTCCGACGTCCACGCCCCCGATTTGTGTCGCATGCAAGCCAATGCGCCACAATCTGATCATGTGCGCCAAAAACCCCTGTGCAAATTTGAAAAATTCGCGAAATCCGGCAGGAATGCGTCTGACGGACCTTTAGTAAATGTGCCCTTCCATCCAGGTCCACTAATTCTGGCGCAGTTAGAATTTTTTCTCTAGCCCATTTTGTGGCCATAACCGTAAAATGCTACTTAAAGGGAACCTGTCAGTTAAACTAATCCACGCAAACTAAATATGTGTCTGAAAACTGCTATTATAAAGCAGTACAACTATCCCTATATTGTTCCTCCACATCCCTGTAAAGTTCCACAATCCGTTCATAAAGTTGACTCAACATCTACACAAATTACCCTAAGTAAGTCCGATCATTGTCTTTCCGTTGAGTCCGGCATATTTATGTCCTTCCGGCTCAACTACGATTCCAGCTCATTCCTCCTTTGGCTGTGTGACTCACTGAAGAGAATTCCCAAGGGAGGGGTGAATTAGGGATCTGATCTCTCTTCAGCGAGTCAGTCACACACAGCCATCGCCTTTCAAATTCCTGATTGAGAGGTGAATGATGTAGTAGACCCATATTCACTTGGCTGAAGAAAAATCCAGCCCCTTGTCAGGAAGCTGGAGGTGTGGCAGAGCTAAGCTGGAAGGACATGAATATACAAAGATAGAACTTACCGAATGAACTGTGAAAATGTACAGGCATGGGGAGGAACAATATAGAGATGTTTGTACTGCTGTATACTGGCAGTTTTCAAAGATATGTTTAGTTTATGAAGGTTAGTTTATCTGAGAAGCTCCCTTTAATTTGTATACTGTCAGGTGGGAGGTGCTATGCAAAGTGCTCTGCCCTAAGAAAAAAAATTCTAACCCCGGCAAGAACATTTATATATTGACAAATAATTACATCAGTCTGCTGTGAAGAATGGATGGAGAGGGCCCATGGGCTGAGCCTCCATCATACAGGGTAGGTGTCTTCTGCATTATACAACCCCTGCTATTAGCTGCTGTACTATAAACTGTGCTATTTGCTGGCGTGATACTGGTGTGATGGCATCAAGAGATGCTAACAATTTCCATAACAGCTCTCTGAAGTCTCCAAGCTTTTCATTCAACTGCACCCATTATAGTCTGCTGGAGGCAGGCTGTACTGTATACGTAGTTTATTCACAATATACTGCAATACAGTTGTATTACATGATATCGTTTAAAGGGGTATTCCTCCCACGAAGACAAGTTTCTTATACTCAGGATAACAAAATAACACATTCTCTAATTCACTGTTATCAACAAAAATGCAGCATTACACAGATATAAGTCCAACCTGTCTCTATCAGTCCTGCTGTATACAATTTCAGTTGGCCCTAGACATGACCCAGTAACTTCTGACTTAGAGTCGGGTGGCAGCCATCTTGGATGAGATCGTGCAGATGAGATTTCTGTCTTTCTCTGCTGTCTGCCTGTAGCCACGCCCCCTGCACGGAGCTCAGAGTCACTCACTGATCACTTCCTGCCAGCACATAATGAGCAAGGAGACACATCCTCTATACAAGGTGTGGAGGATTTGGCCCAGTAGAGACCGGTAGCGGGGTGCTGTGATGCAGTTCACGACAGTGACACCAAAGTACAGTCCAAAACAGGTCTAGCCTGTGTTTATTTCAGCAGGAACAAAATAAAACAGCCTTCACATTCAGGCATCAAAAACAAAATAATATCCTACCCGTCAGGGTGCTAACTAAACAATGGTTCTCTGACTCACCACTAACAAAAACACTTTTGCTGCTCCAGGCACAGAGGTCAAGGCTGCGTGCTCTCCAGCCTCCTTCCAGAGAGACAACCCTTCCAGCTCTGCTGAGCGGCTTTATGCGGGCTGATTGGGCTGTTCCCACCACCTGTGTCCAAGGTGCTGGACAACACAACCTCAGCACTAAGGCCTTGCATAATAGCAAAACCTAGGGGAAACATACCGCCCATCCACAGTTAACCCCTTCAGTGTCTCACATACCCTCCCCCTCTGTTTGACCCTGTGGGGGCGAACACTTTTGGCCATCAGACAGTGGGTACGTGACAGGGCATCAGCATTCCCATGTAGCTTTCCTGCTCGATGTTCCACCGTGAATTTTAAATTCTGCAACATTAGGAACCACCTTGTGACCCTGGCGTTCCTCTCTTTGGCCTGACTCATCCAGGTGAGGGGAGAGTGATCGGTCACCAGTGTAAACTGTCGCCCTACCAAGTAATACCTCAGGGATTCCAGAGCCCATTTTATCGCCAAGCACTCCCTCTCAACTATGCTATAGTTCTTCTCAGGAGGTGTGAGCTTGCGGCTCAGGAATGTCACGGGATGTTCCTCACCCTCCATTACTTGGGACAGGACAGCCCCTAAGCCCACGTCAGAAGCGTCAGTCTGCACAATAAAGGTCTTGGTGAAGTTAGGGGTGATCAGTACCGGTCCCTCGCACAAAAACCGTCTTAAGTCGCTGAAACGCCCCTCAGTCTCTTCACTCCACTTTACCATCACCGCCCTGCTACCCTTGGTCAGGTCAGTCAGGGGAGCCGCTATGGTAGCAAAATCGGGGATAAATCGTCGATAATAGCCCACTATGCCTAGGAAAGCCCTCATTTGCTTCTTGCTCATAGGTCGTGGCAACTGCTGGATCGCCTCTACTTTATTTACTTGGGGTTTGATGACACCTCGCCCAATACGGTACCCCAGGTAACGGGCTTCTTCAAGACCCAGTGCACATTTTTGGGGGTTCGCTGTCAACCCTGCTGCCCTCAGGGAGTCTACCACTGCTTGCACCTTGGCCAGGTGACTCTCCCAATCGTTACTATAAACTATGATGTCATCCAGGTAGGCCGAGGCATATCTCCGGTGAGGTTTTAGCACGAGATCCATTAACCTCTGGAATGTGGCGGGAGCCCCATGTAGCCCAAAGGGGAGTACCATGTACTGAAAAAGCCCATCAGGAGTAACAAAAGCGGTCTTCTCTTTGGCCCTGTCAGTAAGGGGTACCTGCCAATACCCTTTCGTCAGGTCAAGGGTGGAGAAGAACCTAGCCTGTCCAAGTCGTTCTATCAACTCGTCAACCCTGGGCATGGGATAAGAATCAAATTTGGACACCTCGTTCAACTTCCTAAAATCATTGCAGAACCGTAGGGAACCATCAGGTTTGGGAATCAACACAATAAGACTCGACCAGTCACTTTTAGACTCCTCGATAACCCCCAGGTCTAACATCTGCCTGACTTCTTCGGATATGGCAAGTCGGCGCGCTTCGGGGACCCGGTAGGGTTTTTGGTGTACCCGGATGTGGGGTTCGGTTATGATGTCATGCTTGATGACTGAAGTACGCCCCGGTAACTTAGAGAACATATCCACATTTCGGAGCACAAACTCCTGCGCTTCCTGAATCTGGGCCCTGGAGAGGGACTCCGAGATCCGTACTTCAGGCACCTTGGCATCGGGTACACCTACCTCCGGTGTCCCCTTCTTGGGGACAGACGCTTTTTCTACTCCCACGGCCATCAGGGACTCTCTTTCCCTCCATGGCATTAGGAGGTTCACGTGGTATATCTTTTCGGGTTTCCTCCTCCCCGGCTGAGATACCTTGTAGGTTACCTCCCCCACTTTCTCCATGACCTCATATGGTCCTTGCCATTTTGCCAAGAACTTGCTCTCAACGGTGGGCACCAGAACTAGCACTCTGTCGCCTGGGTTAAAGGTCCTGAGTCTGGCTGACCTATTGTAGACCCTAGACTGGGCCTCTTGTGCCCTTGTCATGTGCTCCTTTACAAGGGGCATTACCGCCGCTGTGCGGTCCTGCATAAGGGAGAAGTGTTCTATCACAATACGGTGGGGGGTCCTCTCCTGTTCCCAGGTCTCCTTGGCTACATCCAAAAGCCCACGTGGGGAACGGCCATATAACAGCTCAAAGGGTGAGAAACCCGTGGAGGACTGGGGAACTTCACGTATGGCAAACATCAAATAGGGCAACAAACAATCCCAGTCCTTCCCATCTTTGCTGACCACCCTCTTCAGCATCCCCTTCAAGGTCTTATTAAACCTCTCGACCAGGCCATCTGTCTGAGGATGATACACAGAGGTGCGGAGCTGTTTAACCTGCAGTAACTTACACATCTCCTTCATTACTCTAGACATGAATGGGGTACACTGGTCAGTCAAGATTTCCTTGGGGAGGCCTGTGCGTGAGAATACCTGGAACAGCTCCCTAGCAATATTTCTGGAGGAGGTGTTCCTTAATGGAATCGCCTCGGGATACCGCGTAGCGTAGTCCAGGATAACCAGGATGTATTGGTGCCCCCTTGAGGATTTGACTATGGGGCCAACCAGATCTATTGCAACCCGTTCAAATGGCACCTCTATGATTGGTAGCGGGACCAAAGGACTCCTGAAGTGGGACACCGGGGCAGTAAGTTGACACTCAGGGCAGGAGCTACAATACCGGTTTACCTCCTCCCACACCCCGGGCCAGAAAAATCGCTGCAGGATCCTCTCTCGGGTCTTCTCAGCACCTAAGTGCCCTCCCAGCACATGTTTGTGTGCCAACTCTAGCACCAGCCTACGGTGAGATTGGGGTACTACAAGTTGCTCAACCTCCTCACCCCGTATCTGGTCGACCCTGTACAACAGTTCCCCAACAATCACCATTTGGGGGTATATTTTGTCAGCCCCTGGTATTTGGAGTACCCCATTTATCACCTTAACATTCTCCCGTGCTTTAAACAAGGTAGGGTCCTGTAGCTGTGCAGCCCCAAAATTTTCACGGGAAATCTCAAGGTCCGGCATGTCGGCCACCTTCTCGTGGCCCTCGACCTCACCAGCTAGGGCCTCTAGGGGAGAGAATTCATCACATGGGGTCACCCCTACTGCTGGTGTGGGTACATTGGCCTCAAAGGGTTCAGGGGCCAAGGCCGGACACACGTGATGTCCATTATCTGCAACAGCACCTGAGGTGGGTCTTCGTCTCCAGAGGTCCCAAAACACCGGTAAGTCTCTGCCGATAATAGCCTCATGAAACAGGGTCCCCACCACCCCCACTTCATGGGCAATAATACCACAGGGGGTATGTAGGTTGATGACAGCAGTGGGATATTCGCGAGTGTCCCCATGTATACACAACACTCCCACTCTCCGCCCACTGTACAGTCCAGGATCAACCAAAGTTACCCGTACCAGGTTGATCAGACTCCCTGAGTCTAGCAAGGCTTCCACTGTGTGACCACCGATTGTGACCATGCACACTTGGGGTTCTGCATCCATGACTGACTCGGCCACCAGAACCGGCCGGGCAAACAGTGACACTCGCCGGGTCTGGTTGCAGTCCATTGGCTCCACTGACAGAGGACAGTTGGCAGCAATATGGCCCATTTCATGGCACCGCCAGCACTGGATACGGCCATGACCTCTGTCACGAGCCTCAATGGGTTTCTGGGTATCCACGCCCCCCAATGAACCCCCTCCCAACCTGACATGTCTCCCCTTTTCCGCAGTAGCAGTCTCACCAGATGGTTTGGTGACCCTGTCACTGGCACTGCTTCGTGTGGGAGAGGTAAGTAGAAGGTCCTCCGTAGCCCGATACCTCTCTACTAGGGACACAAGCTCCTCAGCTTTTGTGGGACCGGCCTGTCCAACCCACCGCTGGAGCCGAGAGGGCAGAGAACGGGTGAACTTGTCGAGAACCACTCTCTCTACCATCTGTGCTGGGGTGCAGTCCTCTGGTTGTAGCCACTTCCGGACAAGATGGATCAGGTCATGCATTTGGGAGCGCGGGGGTAGTTTTTCAGAGTATGCCCACTGGTGGACCCGGCTGGAGCGAACTTGAACGGTGACCCCAAGACGAGCCAGAATCTCCGCCTTTAGCTGGGGGTACTCACGGGCCTCTGTTTCACTCAGGTCGTAGTAAGCCTTCTGCGACTCGCCGGTCAGGAACGGTGCCAGGACATCTGCCCACTGCTCAGCCGGTAACTCCTCTCGCTCAGCTACTCGCTTGAACACAGTGAGATACGCCTCCACGTCGTCGGTCGTCGCCATTTTTTGTAAAGCCTTTTGTACTGCAGCCCGTGCGGAACGCTGGACAACCGGATACCCTTGCAGACCAGTATGGGACCCCTCAGTAGTCGTCGCTTGCGCTGCTGCCATAATGCCAGAAAACTTTTCCATCATCAGCTGGAACATGGCTCGGGACTCTTCCTGCTGCTGGCGGGACCTCTCCTCCTGCAGCTGGAACATGGCTTGCTGCTGGCGGGACCTCTCCTCCTGCTGCTGGCGGGACTTCTCCTCCTGCAGCTGGAACATGGCTTGCTGCTGGCGGGACCTCTCCTCCTGCTGCTGGAGCCTGGCCTCCTCTTGCAGGTATTTAATAAGGTCCTCCATCTTGGCTGTATCCTGCAATTTGCCTGCTGCTTTCACCCAGGCCATGCAATGTTGCAGGATGTAGCGAGCCTTTCAGGTGTGTGTCTTTTGAACTGCCCACAATCCGAAGCACCATATGTGGAGGATTTGGCCCAGTAGAGACCGTGGTAGCGGGGTGCTGTGATGCAGTTCACGACAGTGATACCAAAGTACAGTCCAAAACAGGTCTAGCCTGTGTTTATTTCAGCAGGAACAAAATAAAACAGCCTTCACATTCAGGCATCAAAAACAAAATAATATCCTACCCGTCAGGGTGCTAACTAAACCACAGAGGTCAAGGCTGCGTGCTCTCCAGCCTCCTTCCAGAGAGACAACCCTTCCAGCTCTGCTGAGCGGCTTTATGCGGGCTGATTGGGCTGTTCCCACCACCTGTGTCCAAGGTGCTGGACAACACAACCTCAGCACTAAGGCCTTGCATAATAGCAAAACCTAGGGGAAACATACCGCCCATCCACAGTTAACCCCTTCAGTGTCTCACAAAGGAGATAAGCGATCCGGGGGAAGGGGGAGGCAGGCACATGTCTGTGAGATGTAGCCGAGCTAACAGGATAACAGTTTAAAAGTCTGTCAGCCTCTGTGTAATCTTGTGCATCTCTGATCTGTCTCATCTCTCCTTCTATGTGTCAGTGTGTTAGTACAATGTCAGAAGCCAGATGAAAGTGTATATACACCCCACAGAACTAGACAGGTCATAATGTGTTTAGAGAGGCCCCGCCCACATTCTGGGTTTTTGCATTGAGCAGCCTACAGAGTGATAGGAGCTAAAACAGCAATAAAAGTGATTAAAATTGTAAAGTAAGGGGTTAAAATGATCTTTATTGTGTTAACATCACTAAGGGGATTGAAAGGTGAAAATTTTCTTTTGTGGGAAAACCCCTTAAAGTGCTCAGAACCCCTCTAAAAAAGTTGATCAAGATCAAGCTTACTCCCATCTGGAGAATGGTACAGTGGTATCCAGTGTAAATCATTCTCCAGTCAATATAGGCATTGAAGCTGATAGACCCCTTTAAGAACATGGATCAAGGGTGACAAAATGAAGCCAACTAGCAGCAAAGATTTGAGATTATGAAGTCTTTCACTTGTACAGAATTTCAGTAGTTAAACCATATAAAACTATCAAACCCTCATCTGTGAGTATAGGCAACTAGTGCAGGGATAAACCTCCTGAAGACAATGGAGAGCAGAGCCTCATTGCAGCAGAAGAGGAACCAGGAGAAGTATTTTGTTTATTTGTCTGCTCTGTGGTCTCTACAATTACTATTTGTCCACTCTGGGGTCTCCAATATTATATGTTTGCTATGAAGTCTTTTTTACTATTATCAACATCATTATTGTTATTATTATCTTCTCTGGTCTCCAGTATTTAAAGGTTTGCTCTGAGGTTTCCATTTTTATGCTTTGTATGCTCTGGGGTCTCCACTATTATTGTCTACTATCATCCGTCTGCTCTGGATGCTGAAGGTTTTTTTTAGTTCTTAAAGAGTATCTGCTCTGAGGTCTTCATTATTAATATCTGCGTTATAATTTTTCTCCTCTGTTTCTTATAATTCTATGCTCTGGGGTCTCCATTATTATTTTTATTTGTTTGCTCTGTTATTTATTGTCTGGTTTGGGCACTGAATTTATTATCTGGTTTGGGTCTGTATTAGCCAACGTCTGAATGGAGTATAAGGTATTTAATGCACTTATTGTTCTCTCGCTCTGCCATAGACTAATCAGCTGGATTTGGCCCGAGGAGCTTGGAGCCAAATACACTATTGGCGATTCGGGTGGTCATGCGACCGCCCGAATCGCCCACATTCGGTGGGGCCCCCCTTTAAGATCAAAGTGGTGGAGGCCCCGGGACTCGCGCCCCCCCTTCCCCTGAACATCTGAAACTAAATCCTCCTAAAAAATTGGACCATGGGCTATAGATGGCCTATAGGCTACCAATATAAATGTACGTAAGACTGATAGAGCTGGAGCATTTCTCCAAACCTGAATGTTGTAGATTTGTGCAGCATGAGATAGAGGAAGTTACATTAGTTTATGAGATCGCAGAGGAACACGGGCTAAGTTGGCAGCAAAAAGTCTCCAGTAATGACATATTGTCAGTGTGTTCTAAGAGAAAAGGAAGGAAACATGGAGAAGAAGATGAAGTGTAAGAGACTGAAGACACGGATATTGACAGGACACTGAACGCTTCAGGAAAGATGACGACTCACGTTATTACTATGATGCTGAAATCACATAAAAAAAGGAAGACTGATGAAAGTCTACAAAACTTTCATATCAAAGTTTTAAAAGTTTTATTAGATGGATTGAACAAAATGGTATTTTTTTTACCCATCAACTCTCCTGTGTGGTGTAGTATATAGAGGATGTGTCTCCTGTGTGGTGTAGTATAAAGAGGATGTGTCTCCTGTGTGGTGTAGTATAAAGAGGATGTGTCTCCTGTGTGGTGTAGTATATAGAGGATGTGTCTCCTGTGTGGTGTAGTATATGGAGGATGTGTCTCCTGTGTGGTGTAGTATATAGGGGATGTGTCTCCTGTGTAGTGTAGTATATAGAGGATGTGTCTCCTGTGTAGTGTAGTATATAGAGGATGTGTCTCCTGTGTGGTGTAGTATATAGAGGATGTGTCTCCTGTGTGGTGTAGTATATAGAGGATGTGTCTCCTGTGTGGTGTAATATAGATTATTATGGTGTAGAATAGATAGATAAATGATAGATGGATATGAGATAGATAGATAGATAGATATATAGATAGGAGATAGATAGATATGAGATAGATAGATAGATATGAGATAGATAGATATGAGATAGATAGATAGATAGATAGGAGATAGGTAGGAGATAGATAGATAGATATGAGATAGATATGAGATAGATAGATAGATATGAGATAGATAGATAGATAGGAGATAGATATGAGATAGATAGATAGATAGATAGATAGGAGATAGATATGAGATAGATAGGAGATAGATAGATATGAGATAGATATGAGATAGATAGGAGATAGATAGATAGATAGATAGATATGAGATAGATAGGAGATAGATAGATATGAGATAGATATGAGACAGATATGAGACAGATATGAGATAGATATGAGATAGATAGATAGATAGATATGAGATAGATATGAGATAGATATGAGATAGATAGATGGATAGATAGATAAGTGATAGTTGGATAGATAATTGGTATATAGATAAATACCTGTATAGTTTCCTATGTACATTTACAGACATTACTGACTACAAGCAAATGGAAGTAATTCTGACAGGTGATGATAGGTCTCAGTGAGTGGATGTATTTGTGGGATTAGGCGAGTGAGTAGTAGTGATAGATGAGGGATTATCTGTGGTGAGGGCCAGAGATGTCTATTCATGTGTGGGCCAGCGGGGAAGGAATACCCAGGTGCTGCATATCCTTCACTCCAGTCTCCGGATCATTCTCTGTTCTATTAAACTCATTATATCTGTAAGTTTGGACAAATAGCTGAAACACAGAGTCTGGGAATGGACAGAGACAGTGGATGGTAGGACTAAACCCCCTTTCCCAGCTGTCCCTTCCTATAGTCTGGCCCAACCTACGTATAGAGCAGACAATTGGGAGATGTTCTTCTTCTGCGCCAAAGTCCAAAAAACAAAGACAATACAAACAATAAAGGGAAATCAGCAGAGTCGGGTCAGTACCAAGAGGACTAGTACAGTACAAAATCACAAGGGCAGAGAATAGTCAGAACACAAGCCAAAAGTCAGAAGGATGATGTCTATGCAGATGTTAAAGCAAGAAACTGATATTCTGTGTGTGCCTATACAAAAGGACCTGTATTTACGTCTTGGTGCAGACTCTCTAAAATATGTAAATGATCTTGATGTATCAGCCTATGTATAGAATATTCCCATCTGCTACTCCACCTGCTTACCATCCATAGCAGGTCAGCTTAAGACCTCAGCAGCAGCTGCACAGATCTGTCTAGTAGAATCAATTGTGTCTGCACCTTTAAGACACCAATACAATCGATTGAGAAAACAGTGACGCAGGACCAATCCCTGCACGCTCTCTATGCATGAGGTGGCATGATGACATCATCAGGCAAACCAGAATTAACCCTCTAGCCACCATGCCAAGATTGTTAGCAGCATCAACCCTACAGATCCCCATCTGAGGATCTACCGTCTCTTAAGCGACAGCCGCACCTTAACCCCTTGTGTGCTGTGGACCTGCTTTGATCGCTAGAAATGTAAATTAGATTGTTCATTGGCAGCAAGCAGAGATCTAGAAAATAATGAAAAATAAAAGCAGAAAGTCTATTAGAAAGTTGTGAAACTTTTCATTTTTAAGATGTATTTCTGTGAAACCAGAAAACTTACTAAAATCTTATTTAGTTATGATTAAATACAGAAATGGAAGATGTAACATTATGTATCTGGGCAAATATGATATTCAGCAGCCTGAAAAGTTTACCCCGTAGCTCCTAACTTCACGGAAACGGGGTCATGCATAATTTTTAAATATCTAAGTAAACCACTCCCCTTGCTCCACCCCTTAGTGTTAATATAAATATTATATCTCTCCTCCTTTCCCCTCTTTGTATAATATCCTTTTCTGTACCCTCCCCCCTAAACTAATTAATCACGCCACTTCCTTTGGTCTCCAAATGTAAAATCTGGCCTGGGGGGTCCCCTTATCCCATCGTAACAATGAAACATAATGGGGCACATTTACTTACCCCGTCCCTGTGCGATCCCCAATCCGGAGTGCCCGACGAGGATGGAGTTTGCCGCGATTCACTTACATCGTATGTCCGATATCCTGCATGTGTCGCTTCCCCGCCGGAGTTCACCTTCTTCTTACCGCTGCATGTAAGTGCATGGCTTGCGACACAATTTTGAAGTTAAATCACGCGGTTTGTCCAAATCCGTCAGATCGTCCGACAGCCACGCTGTCGTTTGTGTCGCATGAAAGCCGACGCGATTGTGACAAAATCCGATTGCGTGCGACAAAAAACCCTTTTAAATCCCTGTCCCAGTGGTGCAAAACGGAAATCGTCGGGATGTGCGACGAAAGTGCGGTCCGGAGGGCCCTTAGTAAATGAGCCCCAATATATTTTTTTAACATTTTTCCATTTTTACCCTGCTCCTTGGTGGTCCCCAAATTTATAATACCTCTCCCTCCCCTCAAACATATAATCCCCCCTATTGTTCTCATTTCCCCATGTGACCCGCACCTCTCCCTCCCCTCATTTCCCCATGTGACCCGCGCCCTATATTGCAGTCCACTATAGTCCCTTCTATTTGTTCACACTGACCCAATGTGGCCCCCAAATGTATAATACCCCTCCCCCAATTTTGACCAACAAATTTATAATACATCTCCCTCATTTCCCCCCCCCCTAATTTATATTACCCCTTCCCCAGTTTTGGCCCCTGAATGCATACCTCAATTGAGATCCTTACCCCCATTTTTTCTCCCTATGTGTACCCCTTTACCCATTTTGACCCCTAAACCCAACACAAACACCTATCATTGTGGCCCATCATAATCCCCTCTCTTTGTAGTCAATGGCCATTAATGGCCCCAAAATTTATAATCCCCCCCCCCCTCCCTAATGTGGTCTCAAAATGTATAATACCCCTCCCTGGTGGCTACCAAATGTATAATCCCCCTTATTTTTTTGCCTTTCCCCATTGTAACCCCCAATATTTTATTCCCCCCTATTGGGGACACTGACCAGTTGAGACCCCCAAGTTTATAATAACCTAGCCCCCATTTTGCCCGTCCAAACGGACCCATGACAGGAGCAGAAAACACACAAAAAAATTTAACTTAAGAAGCAAATTCCCTCCAAACCTCAATGATTTTAAGTCAGAAGCAAATAATTAACTTTCTGTGATCCTCAAAGGAACTCGAAGAACTTGAATAAGTCCTTTTATGAACTCCTTCATCCCCGTTCCTAGGCCTCATGCCTGTCCCGGATTTACTAAGTCAACGCCGTATTCCGCTACTGGAAACCTTAGCCTCCTAATGTTTGTTTTTATGACTCTTTATACCATTGAAATTACAAGAAGACGAAAGCTTTCTGCCCGCGTTTTACTGGATTGGGTTTCCACGATGAATCACCATGTGGCTTTTTTTTACGGGCGCAGTTAAGTTCACGTCGGAAGAGCATCCTAGATATTGCCCCCTTGCTAAAATAACGGCGCCCCCCCCCCCCCCTGTGCGATACATTGTAACAAGACAAGGATACACTGACTGTCTATATATAGAGAGAGATACATTGAGTGGCTTCTGGTTTCCATAAGGCTCCGCTGTGTTGTAGAGCCGGTAGGCCGCCATACGCGCCGCCAATTGTGGCCAGGACTGTGGTGAGTTTGAAGTGGAAAAATGTCAGGCAGAGACTAAAATAAGACCACCAAGTATATTCCTGTCCTAACCAAAAACATTTCTCCCTCTGTATATGGAACGGGGGGCTACTGTGAAACATCATCCACCACATTAGTGGCTCCAGCCCGCTACCGGCTTTCAATTTGATTGTACACACAATGAGAAACACTGGCGGCCTAATATCGGCCAGATGCCTCGACGTGAAGTGGTGACTCCGCTCCCTGCGTTATATGGACATTCCTCTACATTCCCCCCCGAATGCAACCGACGAGAACAAGATGTCACATGAGAGTCCCGTCCTATTTAGTTTCATTTAAAGGGGGAAAGTGGCGGCAGATGGGTTTGATGACATTATTGCTTCTGGGTGGGGCTGACACTACAACTCCCAGCAGGACCTGATACAATGTGACTATAGGAGTGATTTGTAACCTAGGGCTTAGTATTTTTTAAAAAGAGACCCCAGAAATGTTAGTAATTTGTTCTCCTAAACAGTCTCATTGTTACCGGTGGATTAATGTTGTACAGAGCAGATGCTAAGACACGATCGGGGGGATTCCGTCAGATGAACTGCTATGACATCATAGGGGGTTTCCATCAGATAAGCTTCTATGACATCATAGGGGGCTTCCATCAGATGAGCTGCTATGACATCATAGGGAACGTCCATCGAATGAGCTGCATGAAATCATAGGGGGCTTTCCATCAGATAAGCTCTATGACATCATAGGGGCTTCACGGTGAGCTGCTATGACATCATAGGGGGCTTCCATCAGATGAGCTGCTAGACATCATAGGGGGCTTCCATCAGATGAGCTGCTATGACATCATAGGGGACGTCCATCAGATGAGCTGCTATGACATCATAGGGGGGCTTTCCATCAGCATGAGCTGCTATGGGCCTCATCAGTGGGATCATCATGACAGGGGCTTCCATCAGATGAGTGCTGCTATTACATCATATGGGGCTTCATCAGATGACTGCTATGACATCATAGGGGGCTTCCATCAGATGAGCTGCTATACATCATAGGGGGCTTCATCAGATGAGCTGCTATGACATCATAGGGGCTCCTTCCGATGAGCTCTATGACATCATAGGGGGCTCTCCACATCAGTTGAGCTGCTATGACATCATAGGGGGCTTGCGCTATCAGGATGAGCTGCTATGACATCATAGGGGGCTTCCATCAGGTGAGCTTGCAATGAACATCATTGGGGCTTCATCAGTAGCTGCTATGGATCATAGGGGCTCCATCAGGTGAGCTGCTATGACATCATAGGGGCTTCCACGGTGAGCTGCTATGACATCATGGGGCTTTCAATTAGGTGAGCTACTATGAATCATGGGGGCTCCATCAGGTGAGCTTCTATGACATCATAGGGGGCTTCCATCAGGTGAGCTCTAATGACTACCAGGGGGCTTCACATCAGGTGAGCTCTATGACATCATAGGGGGCTTCCATCAGGTGAGCTGCTAATGACTCATAGGGGGCTTCCATCAGGTGAGCTCTATGCATCTAGGGGGCTGCCAGCAGGTGAGAGCTGCTATGACATCATAGGGGGCTTCCATCAGGTGAGCTGCGATGACATCATAGGGGGCTTCCATCAGGTGAGCTGCTATGACATCATAGGGGGCTTCCATCAGGTGAGCTGCTATGACATCATAGGGGGCTGCCAGCAGGTGAGCTGCTATGACATCATAGGGGGCTTCCATCAGATGAGTCGGGATTGTCCGACGGCCCGACCCCCGATTTCTGTCACATGAAAGCAGCACAGCTGCGACACAATCCCAGCACAGACACCTGTTAAATACCTATCACAGACGCGCAAATCCCGAAATCGGCGAACAGTCCAACGAAAGTGCGATCCGCGACCCTTAGTAAATAAGCCCCCATATGTGGGATACTTACTATGACATAATGGGGGGAGGGCTACCATTCTATCACTTGCTATGACATCACAAATGGACTACAGATATATCATCTGCTATGACGTCATAGGTGGGCATCAGTCAGGGCAACTGCTATGACATCACATGACGGGTAGAGATAGATCTTCTATTATGACATAATACACATATCATCCATTATGACATCATAGGTGGACTTCTGGCAAGTCACCTGCAACGGTTTAGTAAGTGGACTTTGGTCAGGTCAGCAACAATGACATCACAGATAGGCTTTAGGCAGGAAACAACGTGTGATGTCATAGCAGCTGACCTGTCACGGCATCCTGACAAACACCAGAACAAGCTACAACCCTACAAACCCCGACACCTTGACAGACCATGCTTTGAGGAACCCAATGCCATTGGCAGTCCACGTCCTGACAAGCACCACCCCATTGGCAGGCCACATCCTGACAAACTCCACCCCTTTGCCAGAACACATCCTGACAAACTCCACCCCATTGCCAGAACACGTCCTGACAAGCTTCACCTCATTGGCAGACCACGTCCTGACAAGCTCCACCCAATTGGCAGGCCACGTCCTGACAAGCTCCAGCCCGTTGGCATGCCACGTCCTGACAAGCTCCACCCCATTAGCAGGCCACGTCCTGACAAGCTCCACCCCATTGGCAGGCCCATGGGGGATAGGGGGTATCCTTCCTATAGGCAGGGCATGATATTGTAGTGGGTAGCCTATAGATCAGTGGTCATGCATTTTAGGGGACACATAGACATGTAGGGACTAGCAAGAGACAACAATAATTCCACAAATGTACAAATCAAAATCAAAGCCCTTCTCAATTTCTCAAGAACTAATGCAATTTCTAAAAGCTCACATACTTCAACATCATGGGTCTCATTTACTAAGGGTCGTGGATGGCACTTTCGTCGGACTGTGCGCCTTTTTCGGGGATTACACAGCTTAGACAGGTATTTAGCAAGTGTCTGCGCTGGGATTGTGTTGCACGTGATTGTATTTTGGCATAGCTGCGCTGCTTCCGTGCGACAAATCGAGGGACGTGCCGTCATACGATCTGACTGATTCGGACTGAGCGCAGGATTTAACTTTCAAATTGTGTCGCAAGCCCAAGCACTTACATGCACCAGGAAGAAGAAGGGGAACTCCGTCGGACCTGAGCAGGGAAGCGACACATGCAGGATATCGGACGCTTAGTGAATCACGGCAAAAGCATCTGTTTTTAGTAAGGGGAAATTTCCATAAGAAGAAACCACCTGAGATGTCACACACCAGAAGTCAACTACACTGGAGAAGTTATAACTACTTAGGACCCAGAAGATACAACATTCAGAGCTTCTGTGCTCCAAAGTGAGACGTTTTCCGCTCCTCCATGTCACGGGTAGCAGGCGCACCCATGCCCCTCTCCGTTCCCGCCTCCTAGGTCGTGTGTGTGCGCTGGCTTCCGGAAATTTAAATGGCCAGCGCGCCCATAATTGCCGCTGGCCAACTGCCTGTCCTGTTAAATATCCAGCCTCTTCCTGTGTCCACTGCCGGATCTTTGTGCTCTATGCCTGAGAGAAAGCTGTGTTCCTTGCCCTTTGCAATTTCCCGTTGACCTCAATTCCATTCCTGACTTCACTCCTGCGCTGCCTGTCCTGACCTATTGCTATGTCCCCGACTGATCCTGTGCTACCTGTTTCGATCTTTTGCCTGTCCCTGACCACCCTTCTGCCTCACAACTTTGTACTACGCCTTGGCCACCACCACGGACAAAGTCGTGCCTGTGGAGCTACATGGTGGTACCACGCAGGAGCAAGTTGCTCCTAGAATAAGGAGGTTTAAGGTAGTCCCTTCTCCTTACGAAGTGTGCAGTACAGACGATGGAAAAATTATATGGAGGCAACGTCAACTAAGTGGTCACTATAAAAGCTGGAATATCCAAAGTGGTGGAACACCTTCATGAGGCAACTCCTCGATGTAGTCCTTGTAGGGAAACGGAACCCAGGACTTCTGTTGGACTGCTGCCTGCCCCGAAAACTGTCTTCGACTACATTTTGCCTGACCCCTGGTACTTCACCCCAACGTCAACTCCACCAGCCGCTATCCTCACCTTCACCACCATTACCAAAGGTTGTGGTTTTGTGATCCCTCCCTATACAGGGAGAGGTCCAGGGATAACACCCAGTTGGATAGCAGGATGTGTCCACAACCAACTGTAAGATATGTGAAAACTGATGTTCCTCATGACATGATTCTTCTGAAAATAAATCAAAGGTTGACTGTACTTACCAGACACAAACTCATCCTTGGTCTTGGTTGAAAGGAGGTAACAAAAAAGGAGGTACACACCCCTGAAACTGTCCACAGAATTTGCATCCAACATTTGCTGGAAAATGTTCAAATTTATGGATCATTGTTTTAACTGGTTGGACATCCATGAAAGTGATGACCAACTAGTGTAAGATTATAGAGAAGTCAAATGATGAACCGTTGAAAGGTTGGGTCTGTCTGAAGCTGCCAATTTCATAATCCCTTTCATATTTTGGTGGCACTGATCAACAATGTAGAAGGAGCATTGTGTGAGGGATAGGAGTGTAGGAAAGGGGCTGCAGAAAGGAACAGATCTGGTAAGACGGTCTGAAGAGTATCCAGCCAGGGTGAGACACCTTGAAGGTACGGCATTAGTTAGGGTTAGGGTTTTGGGGCGGAGACAAAATGGTGGAGATAGCAGCCCAGGATCTGATTAACCCTCTCAACTTGTCCATTGGACTGCGAATGGTACGCAGATGAAAAGTCCAGCTTCACTTGAAGTTGACCGCACATGGACCGCCATAAACGGGAAACGAACTGGACCCCACGGTCCGAGACAATGTGCAGGGGAAGTCCATGAAGCCGGAAGATGTGCAGAAAGAACAGACTGCCAAGGTATGGAGCTGACGGCAGACCTGGCAGAGGAACAAAATGGGACATCTTGGAAAACCGATTTATTACCACCCAGATGACTGTATTATCGGAAGAAGATGGAAGATCAGTAATAAAGTGCATGGTTATGTGAGTCCACAGGCAAGTGAGTATTGGCAACGGCTGGAGCAGACCTGCAGGCTTGAGATGTGTCGACTTGTTACGGGCATAGGAAGCGCAGGAACTCACAAAATCTTGAACGTCCTTGACCAGATCTGGCCAAAAGTAATAGCGATATATGAGAGCAACAGATCTCTGCACCCCAGGGTGCTCAGCCACACTAGAGCAATGTCCCCAAATCTGTATCCTCTTCCAGAGAGCTGGTCGGACATAAGTCTTGCCAGGAGGAAGCTGCCATAGGTCCACAGGAGCAGAAACAACTAGTCTTTCTGGGGGAACGATATGACGAGGAGCCAGTTCTTCCCCAACAACATCAGAGGCATGGGAGAGGGCATCCGTCTTGAGGTTCTTCTCGGCTGGATGGAAGTGGATCAATAAGTTGAACCGAGAAATGAAGAGGGACCAACGAGCCTGTTGAGGATTGAGACGCTGAGCAGTCTGGAGATATAGGAGATTCTTGTGGTCGGTGTAGATAAAGACCAGATGACTGGAGCTCCTTCCAGAAGATAGCGCCACTCAGCCAAAGCAAGTTTTATGGCCAATAGCTCTCTGTTCCCTAAGGAGTAATTCTTCTCTGCGGAGGAGAAGGTCTTAGAGAAGAACCCACAAGTGAGAGTTCGACCCTTGGGCCCTTTCTGGGTGAGCACTGCTCCAGCTCCTACTGAGGAGGCATCAACTTCCAGCAGGAAAGGCTTCTCCGTATCAAGACGTGTGAGAACTGGGGCTGAGGCAACGGCTGACTTCAGACTAGAGAAGGCTTCTTCTGCCTCCGGGGGCCAGAGTCTGGGAATGGCAAGGCCATTGAAGAACCGCAGACAACTTAGCAGGATCCATCTGTAGACCCTTGTCAGAGATGATAAGGGAAGGGAAGACTCTTCTGGTGGAACTGGCACTTCTCTAGTTTGGCGTGAAGGGGATTGGCTCTTAAACGACTGAGAACTAGCCCCACATGAGACTGATGGGACTCAAGGTCCTTAGAGAACACCAGGATATTGTCAAGATAGACCACGACACAGGTGTATAGCAAGTCTCTGAAAATGTTGGTGACAAACTCCTGAAAAACAGCTGGCGCATTGCAGAGTCCAAACGGCATGACAAGGTACTCAAAGTGCCCATCACGAGTATTGAAGGCGGTCGAGTGTGGTGAAGATCTTGGCTCCACGTTCAAAGAGTTCTGTGATCAACGGCAAAGGATAGCAGTTCTTCACGGTGATCTTGTTTAGGCCACACTAATCTATGGACGGAGTGACCCATCCTTTTTTGGCCACAAAGAAGAACCCTGCACCGGCAGGAGAAGAGGACTTATGTATGAACCCCCTCTATAGATTCTCTTTCACGTAGTCCCACATCGCAGCAGTTTCGGGCACAGACAGTGGGTACACCCAACCCCGTGGAGGAGATGTGCAATGGCAAAGTCTGTGCTTGTTTCTCTGAAAAACATCTGCAAAGTCCACATATGGATCGGCTTGGAGGACTCCAGAAGCGAGATGTTGGAGGCGGTACAAGGTAGTTCCAGACAACGTGACTGGCATTCCGGTCCCCAGTGGAGAACTTCAACCGTCTGCCAGTCGAGCACCGGTGGAAGACCCAGAAAAACTGAAGACGTGCATCTAGTTAACACGTAAAAGGAAAGTCACTCCTTGTGCAAGACCCCCACTTGTAGGCATAGAGGTTTAGTGCGGTACCGGATAGGGTCTTGGAGAATCCGCCCACTGACTAATGAGATGACCAGTGGCTTCTCGAGATGGACCACAGGGAGACGGTACTGAGAGACCAGGGCAGCATCCACGAAGTTTCCCGCCAAACCGGAATCCAGGAATTCAGAGGCTTGAAACTGATTACTTGTTCCGGAGCTGAGCAAGACAGGTATGTTCAGACATGGAGAAGCTTTGTTCTCACCTAGGGACGCTTCTCCCAAGACCCCTAGGTGCATGCGTTTCCCAGATGCTGAGGACGGTGTGGACAGGACTGAAGGAAGTGTTCCAGGCTGGCACAATAGAGGCAGAGGTTCTCCTGACGTCGCCTGGAATTTTCCTGGGAAGACGGTCAAGCTCTATCCACCTGCATTGGTTCCTCTGCAGTGGTCACGGCAGGTGGCTGACGCAGGGGATGCAGGAGCCAGATGAGGCAAACTTCTGACCCGGACTTGCGCTTGCTCGAGACGTTGCTCCTCAGAAAGCTCCATAAACCGGATATCAATCCAAGTGGCCAGAGAGATGAGATTGCTCAGAGTAGATGGCAGGTCACGTACAGACAACGAGCCTTAAACTTGTCCCGAAAGTCCCTTTTTAAAAGTCACAATCAGTGCTGCATTGTTCCAGGCTAGCTCAGAGGCCAGAGTACTGAACCAAACCGCAGAGTCACCAACAGATGAGTCCTCTTGACACAGGTTCAGCAGTGCAGTCTTAGCTGAAGATGCCAACGCAGGTTCCTCAAAGACAGACCAGAAATCTGCAAAGAAGGAGCTGGAACCGGGTCTTCTCTGTCCCAGAGGGGAGTAGCCCATGCCAGGGCCTTCCCGGAGAGGAGGCTGATAATGAATGCCACCCTAGACCATTCCGTGACAAACTGTGTCGGCATAAGCTCAATGTGCAGGGAGCACTGGGTAATGAAGCCCGTGCACAACTTCGGATCCCCATCATATTTAGACGACATGGAGCGTCTCAGCCTAGGTTCAGCGGTAGCCAGGCTAACCGGAGTAGCAGGAGGAGCCGCAGGAGCTTGACGCTGTTGCTGAGTTGCCATCAATTGCTGCAACATGGCGGTAACTTGACCAAGCTGTTCACCTTGCGCAGAAATCTGCCGGGAATGTTGAACCAGGATGGTGGCAAGATTGGCCAGTTCGGGTCGCGGGACCTTGGTGGGATCCAAGATCTCGAGAAGCCACTGGCTTACTGTCAGGCTCCAGGGGTTGTGGACCCACTGGACCACCGCGGACGATGACATAATGCCAACACCTGGCACCGGAATCTAAGTGGTACCCGGTTTTCACCAGAGTCTGCCGCAAAGCGGGTTGGACTTGCTACGGCTTGGTACCACCAGGTCGTTCCACAGGTGCGACATTGTCCGCGGTGGAAGCCAAGGCAAAGTACAGAGACGATAAGCAGAATCGTAGTCGGGGACAGGCAGGAGGTCAGGACGGGCAGCACGGGATCAGAGTCGGGGACATAGCAATAGGACAGGCAGCAGAGGAGCATAGTCAGAAACGGAATCGGGGTCACAACAGAAAATCACGATAACAGCGCAGGGCATAGGAACAGAGCTTTCTCTGAGGCACAGGGCACCGGCAGGGTGTGCAGGGAGAGGCAGGTTTATATAGAATTCTGGGAAATGGCCAGCACCAATTAACAGTTAGTTGGCCCTTAAAATTTCCTGAAGACGGCGCCTGCATGCCCTAGAAGACGGGGACGCGCGCGCACAGCCCAAGGATTGGGATCAGGAGCTGAGAGAGGTAAGCAGCGCAAGCGCCGCGCTGGCGTGTACAGAGGGGTACGGGTGAGCCCGCAACCTGACATCTATCTCTCTCTCTCATATCTATCTATTTATCTATCTCTCTCATATCTATCTAAATCAGGGAAAGCAGTAGCATTCCAAAATAGTGTTCAAAAACAGGGTGATTTTTTAAATTCCATAATACGACGTTTCGGTGTCTGTCCACCTTTTTCAAGTATACAGCATAGTGCCCAGCATTTACATATATAAGGACCAACCCAAATTCTGATTGGATATTTACTCAGTGAAGTAATAAGTATAACAACTTTACGACTATCCCGGCTGCAGCGGTGGAACAAGACTGTAATCGGCTCTGGTGCAAACATTAAATTGGGGCCCTATATACCAAAATCCTCGCTGATGTCCACATACTGCACATTATAGTTGAGGATATAAATAAACTCTATAGAAATGCTACAAACATACACTCACCGGCCAATTTATTAGGTACACCATGCTAGTAACGGGTTGGACCCCCTTTTGCCTTCAGAACTGCCTCAATTCTTCGTGGCATAGATTCAACAAGGTGCTGGAAGCTCCTCAGAGATTTTGGTCCATATTGACATGATGGCATCACACAGTTGCCGCAGATTTGTCGGCTGCACATCCATGATGCAAATCTCCCGTTCCACCACATCCCAAAGATGCTCTATTGGATTGAGATCTAATATTTAATGTATTATGGTTGAAAACTAGTCTCAAAGGGACTTAAAAAATCATAAATCTTTTAGGGATTTTAAAGAAGTGGAGCTGCTATAATTGTTCTATTGTTAAATAGGACACATAAACAGACAAACATACACAATTGCAGTGTATCCTCAACACATGAGACAATTACTGTGACACAAAATGGTAGAGCTGGGTTGGCAGTTAGGGAAGCATTCCTGGCCCATTTTGCTATGTGTCATAATGAGTGTCGGAGGTGATACACCTACAAACAAGTGGTGCCAGATCTCGGTCTAAGCACTTGGATCGTTCATACTGTATGAGGGTCTGCCCTTCATTGAGTTGACCTACGTCAATTGAGCTGACGCGTTCTCACCGTAGTATGATTAAGGTATGCCGGTTTTCCATCAGAGGTACTGTATGATAATGATCCCCTATCCGCATCATTGCCAAACTAGTTACCTTTGAGCATTGATTCAGTCGCTAGCGTAACTGAACGTACCGGGAAGCGTTCACGCTAGTATGGTGACATACGCCGGCATTGGTTTGGCGCGCCGTAAGTGCTCGGCGTCCGGGCTATTTAAAGATTAAGCACCGCCCACCAGAGAGGAGGAGGAGGGGGCGGTTCCCAGGAGCTTGACGTCACCGGACATTCTCCCCTAGTCAAGTCAGTGGGATCATCCACACGTACCGCTCAGCGACCCAATCAGGGGCGCGCGAGTTCGACGAAGTGTGGGTACCCACACGATCAAGGGAGCATGACACAAGCATATCTACAGGTAAGTTCACCCACCTCTCATAAATTCGCTACAGAGCTAGAGCTTACTGAGGTACTTTGATGCGGTTCCTAATGAGCCTCTAACAGTTATACTAATCTGTGAGCTGGACGCGACGAGGTGTATAGTCTGTTATATATGAAGGGGAAATATTACAGAGGTATCAGAGTCCCATCAAATATCACGCAGGTGCCAGAGTGTATATCCACTGATAGAAAGTCAACCGATGTCGAATATGTTTACCAATATTGCAGCGCTTAAATTGCTCTGAGGATCTCAATTTTCAAGTAAACAACGCATTTAGTTATTTATAACTATTTACTAGAATTTTTACATTTAGGATGTTAAACGACCTGAATCCATCAAATCCATTCATGACCTTTACCTTTCTATTGTGACAAATGGTAACCATTCAATGTCTGGTGATGTAACCACCATCAACTTGTCCTTAAGGTCGTATGGGGGCTCCTGTTCACCTTTCCAACCTTAAGTGCTGGTTTAAAATTATGAATAAATTAAAAAATTGGGGGGCGTTTTGTTTAATCTTGAGGGATCCTGATAGAATTTAGCGCTTAGCAATGCCAATATGTAACAATTACTTGACATCTGGTTTAACTTTCGCTACCGTGATATACACTCCTGCCCGACCCTTCGTTGATTTTTGGGGTACTCTGTTACTCCTGGTATTATTTGCCCTAATATATATACCCACCTCGTCTCGTCCGCTCACAAGATGTAGTATATGGTTGAGGGCTCATAGGAACGCGATCTCAAGTAACCTCAAGTAACTCTATACGCTATTGTAGAGAATTTATGAAGAGTCGGTGGTGGTCAGGATACTTCACCGTAGGAATGGCATGGATGTCAGATTTGTCGTTCTTTTCCACTTTTCTGTGGGTACCCCCACTGTCGAATCCGGCCCCCTGACTTGGGTCGCTGTAGCGGTGTGAAGTAGTGGAGGATCCAGGTCAGTGCTGAGGGGAGTGTCCCGGGGACCGTAAAGACATTTGGGAACGCCCTCCTCCTCTCCCTTACTGGCTGGCGCGGGTCTGCTTTAAGTCTTTTAAATAGCCGGGACGCGGCATTACGTTAGCGCGGCAAAACAAAGCCAGTCGTATGTCACCATACTGCGTTGACGATCCCACTTGTACTCAAGTTTAGCTAGCGATAGCGCTGAATATCAATGCTAAGGCTAGTGTAGGCAGATGCAGGATAGGGGATAATTATCGAACACGTCCTCGATGAACACCGTACCTTAACATACATTCGGTGAAGGAAAAGGGGATAAACGGTCAGGCATTAATTGCCGTATGGTCATAATAGGTGCAGACCCTCAGAGTGAAACTGATCCAAGTGCTAGCCAACGAGGTCTGGCACCACTTGTATTGTAGGTGGTATCACCTTCCGCACATCATTCTGCACTGCAAGGGGGCCAGGTGCGCATAACTGCACCAACGCATCTGCTTTCTTACCATGTTTGGCACAGTAATTTCTAATGTGTGGAGGAGGACACTGCAATAATTGTATGTGTGGCTTGTGTATGTGGTCTATTATAACAATTTAGAATTATAGGCCGCTCCACTTATTCTTTTAAAATTTCCCCTAATAAAATTTAATGATTTTTTAATGTCCTTTGAGATAGTTTTGTCAATTTGAGAGTTGGGACATAAACCATTCACTGAATAATTATTTTTGTAAATTGTAGATTGTTTGTAGGCATGTTTTTCTATGAGTTTATTTATATCTCAACTATAATGTGCAGTATGTGGACATCAGCGAGGATTTTGGTATATAGGGCCCCAATTTAATGTTTGCACCAGAGCCGATTACCGTCTTGTTCCACGCTGCAGCGGATAGTCGTAAAGTTGTTAAATTATTACTTCACTGAGTAAATATCCAATCAGAATTTGGGTTGGTCCTTATATTGTAAATGCTGGGCACTATGCTGTATACTTGAAAAGGTGGACAGACACCGAAACGTCGTATTATGGAATTAAAAAAATCCCCTGTTTTTGAACACTATTTGGAATGCTACTGCTTTCCCTGATTTAGACAGATATGAGAGAGAGAGATAGATAAATAGATAGATATGGAAGAGAAGAGAGAGAGAGATGTCTCAGGTTGCGGGCTCACCCGTACCCCTCTGTACACGCCAGCGGGCGCTTGGCGCTGCTTACCTCTCTCGCTCCTGATCCCAATCCTTTGGGCTGTGCGCGCGCGTCCCGCCTTCTAGGGCATGCAGGCGCCCATCTTCAGGAAATTTTAAGGGCAACGCACTGTTAATTGGTGCTGGCCATTCCCGAATTCTAATAAACCTGCTCTCCCTGCACACCCTGCCGGTGCCCTGTGCCTCAAGAAAGCTCTGTTCCTATGCCCTGCGCGGATCGTGATTTCCTGTTGTGACCCCGATTCCGTTCCTGACTATGCTCCTCTGCTGCCTGTCCTATTGCTATGTCCCGACTCTGATCCCGTTCTCCGACTCCTGCCTGTCCCCGACTACGATTCTGCTTATCTATGTACTTTGCCTTGGCTTCACCCGCGGACAAGTCGCACCTGTGGAACGACCTGGTGGTACCAAGCCGTAGCAAGTCCAACGCTTTCGCCGGGGGACTACCACTTAGATTCCGGTGCCAGGTGTTGGCATTATGTCATCGTCCGCGGTGGTCCAGTGGTCCACTACCCCTGGGCCTGTCAGATAAGCCAGTGGCTTTCGAGATCTGGATCCCACCAAGTCCCGCGACCCGAACTGGCCAATCTTGCCACCATCTTGGTTAACATTCCGGAAGATTTTGCGCAGGTGAACAGCTTGGTCAAGTTACCGCCATGTTGCAGCAATATGGCAACAGCAACACGTCAAGCTCCTGCGGCCTCTCCGCTACTCGGTTAGCCTGGCTACCGCTGAACCTAGGCTAGACGCTCCATGTCCGTCTAAATATGATGGGATCCGAAGTTGTGCACGGGCTTCATTACCCAGTGCTCCCTGCACATTGAGCTTATGCCGACACAGTTTGTCACGGAATGGTCTAAGGTGGCATTCATTATCAGCCTCCTCTCCCGGGAAGGCCCTGCATGGGCTACTCCCCTCTGGGACAAGAGAAGACCGCGTTCCAGCTCCTTCTTTGCAGATTTCTGGTCTGTCTTTGGGAACCTGCGTGAGCATTCTTCAGCTAGAATGCACTGTGAACCTGTGTCAAGAGGACTCATCTGTTGGTGACTCTGGTTTGGTTTCAGTACTCTGGCCCTCTGAGCTAGCCTGGAAAATGCAGCACTGATTGTGACTTTTAAAAGGGACTTTCGGGACAAGTTTAAGGCTCGTTGTCTGTACGTGACCTGCCATCACTCTGAGCGATCTCATCTCTGGCCACTTGGATTGATATCCGGTTTATGGAGCTTTCTGAGGAGCACGTCTCGAGCAAGCGCAAGTCCGGGTCAGAAGTTTGCCTCATCTGGTCCTCCTGCATCCCCTGCGTCAGCCACCTGCCGTTGACCACTGCAGAGGAACCATGGCAGGTAATAGAGCTTGACCGTCTTCCCAGAAAATTCCCAGCGAGTCAGGAGAACCTCTGCCTCTATTGTGCCAGCCTGAACACTTCTTCACGTCTGTCCCACACCGTCCTCAGCATCTGGGAAACGCATGCACTAGGGGTCTTGGAGAAGCGTCCTAGGTGAGAACAAGCTTCTCCATGTCTGAACATACCTGTCTTGCTCAGCTCCGGAAAGAGTAATCAGTTTAAAGCCTCTGGATTCGCGGTTTGGGGGAAAACTTCGTGGATGCTGCCTGGTCTTCAGTACCGTCTCCCTGTGGTCCATCTCGAGAAAGCCATGGTCATCTCATTAGTCGAGTGGGCGGATTCTAAGACCCTATCCGGTACCGCAACAAACCTCTATGCCTACAAGGGGGGTCTTGCCACAAGGTGACTTTCCTTTTACGTGTTAACTAGATGCACGTTTTCTTCAGTTTCTTCTGGGTACTTTCCACCGGTGCTCGAACTGGCAGACGGGTTGAGTTCTCCACTGGGGACGGAATGCCAGTCACATTGTCTGGAACTACCTTGTCCGCCTCCAACATCTCGCTTCTGGAGTCCTCCAAGCCGATCCATATGTGGACTTTGCAGATGTTTTCAGAGAAACAAGCACAGACTTTGCCACTGCACATCTCCTCCACGGGTTGGGTGTACCCACTGTCTGTGCCCGAAACTGCTGCGATGTGGGACTACGTGAAAGAGAATCATAGAGGGGGTTCATACATAGTCCTCTTCTCCTGCCGGGCAGGGGTTCTTCTTTGTGGCCAAAAAGGATGGGTCACTCCGTCCATAGATTAGTGTGGCCTAAACAATCACCGTGAAGAACTGCTATCCTTTGCCGTTGATCAAGAATTCTTTAACGTGGAGCCAAGATCTTCCACCACACTCGACCGCCTATTCATAGCATAACGGATGTGGGCACTTTGAGTACATGTATGCCGTTTGGTGCCATTGCAGTTCAATTTGTCACAACATTTTCAGAGACTTGCTCTTACACCTGTGTCGTGTCTATCTTGACATATCCTGGTGTTCTTAAGGACTTGAGTCCCATCAGTCTCATGTGGGGTAGTTCTCAGTCGTTTAAGAGCCAATCCCCTTCACGCCAAACTAGAGAAGTGCCAGTTCCACCAGAAGATCTTCCCTTCCCTTATCATCTCTGACAAGGGTCGACAGATGGATCCTGCTAAGTTGTCTGCGGTTCTTCAATGGCCTTGCCATTCCCAGACTCTGGCCCGAGGCAGAGAAGCCTTCTCTAGTCTGAAGTCAGCGTTGCCTCAGCCCCAGTTCTCACACGTCTTATACGGAGAGCCTTTCCTGCTGGAAGTTGATGCCTCCTCAGTAGGAGCTGGAGCAGTGCTCACCCAGAAAGGGCCCAAGGGTCGAACTCTCACTGTGGGTTCTCTTCTAAGACCTTCTCCTCCGCAGAGAAGAATTACTCCTTAGGGAACAGAGAGCTATTGGCCATACAACTGCTTGGCTGTGAGGCGCTATCTTCTGGAGGAGCTCCAGTCATCTGGTCTTTATCTACACCGACCACAAGAATCTCCTATATCTCCCGACTGCTCAGCGTCTCAATCCTCAACAGGCTCGTTGGTCCCTCTTCATTCTCGGTTCAACTTATTGATCCACTTCCATCCAGCGAGAAGAACCTCAGACGGATGCCCTCTCCCATGCCTCTGATGTTGTTGGGGAAGAACTGGCTCCTCGTCATATCGTTCCCCCAGAAACACTAGTTGTTTCTGCTCCTGTGGACTATGGCAGCTTCCTCCTGGCAAGACTTATGTCCGACCAGCTCTCTGGAAGAGGTTAACAGATTTGGGGACATTGCTCTAGTGGGCTGAGCACCCTGGGGTGCAGAGATCTGTTGCTCTCATATATCGCTATTACTTTTGGCCAGATACTGGTCAGGACGTTCAGATTTTGTGAGTTCCTGCGTTCCTATGCCCGTACAAGTCGACACATCTCAAGCTGCAGTCTGCTCCAGCCGTTGCCAATACTCACTTGCCTGTGGACTCCATAACATGCACTTTATTACTGATCTTCATATTTCTTCCGATAATACAGTCATCTGGGTGGTAATAAATCGGTGTTTCCAAGATGTCCCATGTTGTTCTCCTGCCAGGTCTGCCGTCAGTCATACCTTGGCAGTCTGTTCTTTCTGCACATCTTCCGGTTCATGACTTCCCCTGCACATTGTCTCGGACGTGGGGTCAGTTCGTTTCCCGTTTATGGCGGTCCATGTGCGGTCACTTCAAGTGAAGCTGGACTTTTCATCTGCGTACCTTCGCAGTCAATGGACAAGTTGAGAGGGTTATCAGATCCTGGGCTGCTATCTCCGCCATTTTGTCTCCGCCCCAAAACCCTAACCCTAACTAATGCCGTACCTCAAGGTGTTCACCCTGGCTGGATACTCTTCAACCGTCTTACCAGATCTGTTTCCTTTCTGCAGCCCCTTTCCTACACTCCTATCCCTCACACAATGCTCCTTCTACATTGTTGTCAGTGCCACCAACAATATGAAAGGGATTATGAAATTGGCAGCTTAGACAGACCAACCTTCAACGGTTCATCATTTGACTCTCTATAATCATTACACTAGTTGGTCATCACTTTCAGGAGTGCCAACCAGTTAAAACAATGATCCATAATTCTGAACATTTTCCAGCAAATGTTGGATGCAAATTCTGTGGACAGTTTCAGGGGTGGGTACCTCCTTTTTTGTTACCTCCTTTCAACCAAGACAAGGATGAGTTTGTGTCTGGTAAGTACAGTCAACCTTGATTTATTTCAGAAGAATCATGTCTGAGGAACACCAGTTTTCACATATCTTACAGTTGGTTGTGGAACCTCCTGCTATCCACACTGGGTGTTATCCCTGACTCTCCCTGTATAGGGGGGATCACAAACAACACAACCTTTGGTAATGGTGGTGAGGTGAGGTAGCAGGCTGTGGTAGTTGACGCTGGGGTGGAAGTACCAGGGGTCAGGCACAAATGTAGTCGAAGACCGTATTTCGGGGCAGGCAGCAGTCCAACAGAAGTCCTGGTTCCGTTTCCCTACAAAGGACACACATCGAGGAGTTGCCTCATGAAGGTGTTCCACCACTTGGATATTCGCAGCTTTTATAGTGACACTTAGTTGACGTTGCCTCATATAATTTTTCCATCGTCTGTACTGACACACTTCGTAAGGAGAAGGGAGCTACCTTAGACCTCCTTATTCTAGGAGCAACTTGCTCCTCGTCGTGCGGGTACCACCATGTTAGCTCCACTGGCACGACTTTGTCCGTGGGTGTGGTGGCCAAGGCGTAGTACAAAGTGTGCAGGCAGAAGGGTGGTCAGGGACAGGCAAAGATCGAAACAGTGGCAGCGACAGGACTCAGTCGGGGGACCATAGCAAGAGAGCGAGTCGGGAGCGGGTGCGGCGGACAGGCCAGGCGGCGCAGGACGTGAAGGTAGGAATGGAAATGAGGGTGCAACGGGCAATGGCAAAGGCAGAAGGACCGCAGCTGAGCCTTTCTATCAGGAAGTTCGAGCCGACAAAGGAATAAATATGTACTTTTATTATAATGCACATATACCTCCTTTATATACTTAGCAATATACTGTCACCCCCCTCAATATACCATAGTATATACTATATCCCGTAATATATAACACCCTGCATAAATGGATATTTTACCTACTTAAAAATATTTATTTCCAGTAGCCTCAGATTTTTATATAGCACCAGTACCTGGCTCTATGCCGGGGGCTCCTCGTATATTGATTATTATGAGGCGCCCGATGCAATGCCAGCGCCCCCTTAAGTGCCAGAGGGGCCTGCTCCTACCTCAAGCAAATGTGGGCACCCTCCAAATCGGGGCTCAGTCGTTACGCCCCTGCTGACCTGACAGGAGAGCAGTTTTTTTTTACTGTATCTATCTATCTATCTATCTATCTATATGTCATATGGTATAGATCTATCCATCCATCCCGTTGCTACGTAACATGCAGCTCCCACATCTCATCAAAGTTGTGCAGTCTGTCTGGCTCGTTAGTCGGTGCCCATGTCACTTAGCACTGGCAGATCCAGTGCCCCCTCCCTAGCAGAGGCGAGGGGAGGTGTAGGAGAGAGGGATGGCTTATGGTCTGATGCTGCTGAGGCTGAGCCAGGGCCAGCATGAGACAGCGGATTCTACAGCAGCATCATGCAGTAGTTACTGAGAGCATCTGTTCTGCTGTACCAGGGACTCCAGCCTCACCCCCTGCACCCAGCCGCCATCACACCCCACCCAATCCTCCCCCAGAAGCATCACCCGAGCCAGGACCAAGGTACAGTACTGTCCCCTGCAGCATCCCTGCACCGCCTCTGCTGCAGCATGCATTGCACAGCACCGCAGCTCATGGGGTAGTATACTTCTCACTTGTACTGGTGTAAGCGGATACTGTGCCCTACTGACCCGGGCATCACCCAGCACTATTCTGTGTATGGCACTGGCACCAAGGCAGAGCTGACGGGGCTCATCATTATAATGCTGTATGATAAGTGAGATGGGGAAGGGTCAGGCACCATCATTGCTGCGTTATTAGTTGTTATTTGTTTGACCCTATAAAAGTCAGAATATTGTAAGGTGGGACAGAAAGTCTGAATACTATCTCATATCTATCTATCTCCTATCTATCTTTATTAAGTTTATAAAAGTTATGTTTTAGATTTTGATATCTACAAATCTCTATCTCTATCTTCTAATAGTCTACTTCCTATCTATCATCAATTTATTGATCGATCTTTCTACATCAAATTTATAAATATATCTGTATATGTTTCAGATCTATTATTATGTATTTCATATCTATATATCTATTATCTAGCTTCTATCTATGTATCCATTTATCTTATTCATATCTCTCTATATTTCTATATCAAATTTATGAAACTTTGTTGTCTTAATTATCTCCTATCTATCTCATATCTATCTATCTATCTCCTATCTATCTCCTATCTATCTATCTATCTATCTATCTCCTATCTATCTATCTATCTCATATCTATCTATCTATCTCATATCTATCTATCTATCTATCTATCTTCTATCTATCTATCTATCTATCTATCTATCTATCTATCTATCTCATATCTATCTCATATCTATCTATCTATCTATCTATCTATCTATCTATCTATCTATCTATCTATCTCATATCTATCTATCTATCTATCTATCTATCTCCTATCTATCTATCTTATAGGAATACCCCCCTATCCCCATGCCCTGCCTATAGGAAGGACACCCCCTATCCCCCATGCCTGCCTAAGGAAGGACACCCCCCCTGTATCTCCCATGTCCTGCCTATAGGAAGACAACCCCTATCCCCCATGCCCTGCCTATAGGAAGGACACCCCCTATCCCCCTGCCCGGCCTATGGGGCCTCCTCTCTCTGTTATCACATTCCCGCAGTGTGAGTGTACCCTCTTCTCCTCTATCTCGTCACTGCACCTTTCAACTCTACACTAGCCCCTCCCACAGCAGAGAGGCCGGTCACGTGCTCTCGTGACGTATCCAAGGTCCTTCATCCACTACAAATTATCATCAACCGGAGAAACCGAGGTCAGGTGCGGTTCGGAGCCCTAGTAACCCGGGGGCGGCGGAGCCCTGCGCGTCCTCTATGCCAGGTAACAGCGCCAGAGGTAATGATATACAACATATATACGGTATATATACACGTCCCAGCATGCCTGGAGGCCGGCTGCAAAGCAGATGCTGGGACTTATAGTCACACAACTTCTTTATGGCTGCATATGAGTGTTATTACTACTAACATCCAGAGCCTGCCCATATATACTTATACTAATGACCCTACATGCATTATTACCCCTTATGATCCGAGTTAACCTGTATTATACCAAGCTTGCACCACTATTCTGCGGTTGATCACTGTGTCAAACATTGACATTCTTATCTACTGATCCTGAGTTACATCCTGATTATAGCCAGAGCTGCACTTCACTATTCTGTGCTGGTGCCAGTTGCGTCACTGTGTACATACAAGACATTACTTATCCTGTACTGAGTCCTGAGTTACATCCTGTATTATACCCAGAGCTGCACTCACTATTCTGCTGCTGGTGCAGTCACTGTTGTACATACAATGACATTACTTATCCTTGTACTGATCCTGAGTACATCCTGTATTATACTCAGAGCTGCACTCATATTCTGCTGCTGGTGCAGTCACTGTGTAATACATGACATTACTTATCCTGTACTGATCCGAGTTACATCTGTATTCTCCAGCTGCACTCACTATTCTGCTGCTGGTGCGTCACTGTGTACATACATGACATTACTTACCTGTAATGATCCTGAGTACATCCTGTATATTCTCCAGAGCTGCACTCACTATTCTGCTGCTGGTGAGTCACTGTGTACATACATGACATTACTTATCCTGTACGATCCTGAGTTACATCCTGTATTATACCCAGAGCTGCAACTCAAATTCTGCTGCTGGTGCAGTCATGTGTACATACAGGACATTACTTATCCTGTATGATCCTGAGTTACATCCGTATTATACCCAGAGCGCACTCACTATTGCTGTGTGCACCGTGTACACATGGCATTACTTATCCGTCTGACCTGAGTTACACTGTATTATACCCAGAGCTGCACTCACTATTCTGCTGCTGTGCAGTCCTGTGTATATACATGGCATTACTTATCCTGTACTGACCCTGAGTTACATCCTGTATTTACCCCAGAGCTGCACTCACTATTCTGCTGCTGGTGCAGTCACTGTGTACATACATGACATTACTTATCTGTACTGATCCTGAGTTACATCCTGTATTATACTCCAGAGCCGCACTCACTATTCTGCTGTAGTCACATGCATTCAAACTTATCCTGTACTGATCCTGAGTTACATCCTGTATTATACCCAGAGCTGCACTCACTATTCTCTGCTGTGCAGTCACTGTGTAATAACAAGACATACTTATCCTGTACTGATCCTGAGTTACATCCTGTATTATACCAGAGCTGCACTCACTATTCTGCTGCTGGTGCAGTCACTGTGTACATACAGACATTACTTATCCTGTACTGACCTGAGTTACATCCTGTATTATACTCCAGAGCTGCACTCACTATTCTGCTGCTGGTGCAGTCACTGTGTACATACCGACATTACTTATCCTGTACTGATCCTGAGTTACATCCTGTATATTCCAGAGCTGCACTCACTATTCTGCGCTGGTGCATCCACTGTTACATACAGACATTACTTATCCTGTACTGATCCTGAGTTACATCCTGTATTATTACTCCAGAGCTGCACTCACTATTCTGCTGCTGGTGCAGTCACTGTGTACATACATGGAATTACTTATCCTACTGACCTGAGTTACATCCTGTATTATACCCCAGAGCTGCACTCACTATTCTGCTGCTGGGCAGTCAATGTGACAATACATGACATTACTTATCCTGTACTGATCCTGAGTTACATCCTGTATTATACTCCAGAGCGCAATCACATTTGCTGCTGTACATACATGGCATTAATTATCCTGTAATGACCTGAGTTACATCTGTATTTACCCAGAGCTGCACTCACTATTCTCTGCTAGTGCAGTCGCTGGTAATACATGCTTACTTATCCTGTACTGATCCCTGAGTTACATCCTGTATATACCCCAGCGATGCACTCACTATTCTGCTGCTGGTGCAGTCACTGTGTACACATGACATTAATTATCTCTTACTGATCCTGAGTTACCATCTGTTTATACTCCAGAGCTCGCACTCATATTCTGCTGTACATACATGGCATTACTTATCCTGTACTGACCTGAGTTACATCCTGTATTAAACCAGCGCTGCACTACACTATTCTCTGCTAGGCAGTCCTGTGTTAATACTGACATTACTTATCCGTACTGATCCTGAGTTAATCCTGTATTATACCCAGAGCTGCATCACTATTCTTGCTGGTGCGTCACTGTGTCATACATCATGATTACTATTCCTGTATTATACCCCAGAGTGCACTCACTATTCTGCTGCTGGTGCAGTCACTGTGTACATACCTACATTACTTATCCTTGTACTGATCCTGAGTTACATCGTATTATACCCCAGAGCTGCACTCGCTATTCTGCTGCTGGTGCAGTCACTGTGTACATACATGAACATTACTTATCCTGTTGATATGAGTTATCTTTATCCAGAGCTGCACTCACTATTCTGCTGCTGGTGCAGTCACAGGTACATACATACATTACTTATCCTGTATGATCCTGAGTTCATCCTTATTTACCCCAGAGCTGCACTCACTATTTGCTGCTGGTGCAGTCACTACATACATGACATTACTTATCCTGTACTGATCCTGAGTTACATCCTGTATTATACCCCAGAGCTGCACTCGCTATTCTGCTGCTGGTGCAGTCACTACATACATGACATGACTTATCCTGGTTTTTGTCTTTCTCTTAGTGACTGCTGCGTTGTATTACAATGAGTGGCTCTAAGCCGGACATCCTGTGGGCCCCGCACCATGTGGACAGGTTTGTGGTGTGTGACTCGGAGCTCATCCTTTATCACATTGAATCCAGGGCCAATTCTAATTCTGAGTTGAAGGCCGGATCGTTGCGCCTCTCGGAGGAGACCACCGCCACCCTCCTGGCCATTAACTCTGATACCCCCTACATGAAATGTGTCGCCTGGTATCCTAAATACGACCCTGAGTGCCTCTTGGCTGTGGGCCAGGCTAACGGCAGGGTAGTGCTCACCAGCCTGGGCCAAGACCACAACTCTAAATGTAGGGATCTGATTGGTAAGGAGTTTGTGCCTAAACACGCCCGGCAGTGCAACACCCTGGCATGGAACCCCCTGGATAGTAACTGGCTGGCGGCAGGTTTGGATAAGCACAGAGCCGACTTTTCCGTATCCGTCTGGGATATCTGTAGTAAGTACACCCCCGACGCCAGCGCCCCCATGGAGAAGGTCCGCCTCGCAACGGGCGACAACGAGAGCAGCTCAGTGGTGACCAAACCTCTGTATGAACTGGGCCAGAACGACGCCTGCCTGTCCCTCTGCTGGCTTCCTAGGGATCAGAAGTTGCTCCTGGCCGGGATGCACCGGAACTTGGCCATATTTGACCTCCGAAATACCAACCAGAAAATATTCGTCAACACCAAAGCGGTGCAGGGCGTCACGGTAGACCCCCACTTCCATGACCGGGTGGCGTCTTTCTTTGAGGGACAAGTAGCCATATGGGACCTTCGAAAATTCGAGAAACCGGTGCTGACTCTTACGGAGCAGCCTAAGCCCCTCAGCAAAGTCGCCTGGTGCCCGACACGGACCGGACTCCTGGCCACCCTGACCCGGGACAGTAATATCATCAGACTGTACGACATGCAGCACACCCCCACGCCCATCGGAGACGAAACCGAGCCGACCATCATAGAGCGGAGCGTCCAGCCCTGCGATAACTACATCGCCTCCTTCGCGTGGCATCCCACCAGTCAGAACCGCATGGTGGTGGTCACCCCCAACAGGACCATGTCGGACTTCACGGTGTTCGAGCGGATATCCCTGGCGTGGAGTCCCAACACGTCGCTGATGTGGGCGTGCAGCAGGCAGCTCTATGAATGTACGGAGGAGGGGAAGGACAGCTCCTCGGAGAAGGACATCGCCACTAAGATGAGGCTGCGGGCGCTATCGCGCTACGGCCTGGACACGGAGCAGGTCTGGAGGAACCATCTACTGGCCGGGAATGAGGACCCTCAGCTCAAGTCTCTGTGGTACACGTTGCACTATATCCTTCTATGAGACCTGTAAGTGTCCAGGACCCCCAAATAATACAGCAAGGCTTTGGCTTATCGACATTGCTGGTTCTGTGTGGTGGACACTGTGCAGGGATTGGGACTCCCAGCATCATAGTATGACGCTAGGAGTCCCTGCCGAGCTGCTGTGCTGTACATGATTAAATGAAACCTCCCAATCCATCCTGATAAACCAGGGACATTACTCATAGATCCAGGCACCAGGACTGTGGGATCTTATTATATGTGTTATCCATGGCCTCCTTCATTCTAAAATCAACTTTCATAATCATGCTAATGAGCCAGAAGGGCTCTGGCGCTTTACACTGTGCAGGAGCACTTCCCCCTCGCACTGTGTGAGATTACAGCAGGCAGAGGGAGGGTGGAAGTGCTGACGGAGCAGATGGGACGGGGAGACAGTGTAACAGCCTGTGAAGCTACCGTAACACCTCCCAGAGACCTTCTAGCTCATTATCATAATTTTGAGTTGATTTTAGAAGGGAGGAGGCCATGGATAACAAATATAAGAAGATACCACAGTCCCGGTGCCTGGATCTATGAGTAATGTCCCTGGTTTATCAGGATGGGTTGCGATGATAGATTTCGTTTAATGCACTGAATAGTAGTCCTGCTGGGTACTCAGGTCCACGTTAACCATGATGTAGTCCAAGCTAGTCCTTTATAGTGTTCAGTTCGGGGAAATATGGCCGATATCCAGTCCGCTGCCCTGATGTCTCTTCTATCAGACCTTTGGGTCTCTCCGTAGCAGACAACTTGTATTGTAGGTTATGGACCCAGCACCAGGACATTGCTGCTGTGGATGTAGGAGGCTTCTTCCATGTCCAATGTTAGGACCATATCCAGTGTTCTCCCCATCCACAGAATTTGGGATAAAATACTGATCACAGGACAGGTGGCAGGTAGGACATGCACCCTCTGCTCCATTCATTGCCTCCAGCACGGCTGGTGATGGCACTGCCATAGGGAGTGAATGGAGCGGCAGGGAGCTCTTCCGGCTTCTCACTCCATTCATTAGGCAGAACATGACCCCCTTTGTGAATAGAGAATAACCCTGAGTCTTTGGACAACCCCTTTAAGTAGATTTTCCCTAAACAAGATTAGGATAGTAAATGACTGTGCAGTCACTGGGGGTCTATAAATGATGCTCTGTGGCGCCCCCTATGCTCCGGCACCGTACTGTGTATGTCCAGACTCACATGTGGTGTCTTCCTATACCTGTGATCACTTCTATAGGAAGGATACACCCCTATCCCCATGCCCTGCCTATAGGAAGGACACCCCTTCCCCATGCCATGCCTATAGGAAGGACACCCCCTATCTCCCATGTCCTGCCTATAGAAAGGACACCCCCTATCCACCATGCCCTGCGCTATAGGAAGGACACCCCCTATCCCCCATGCCCTGCCTATGGGGCCTCCTCTCTCTGTTATCACATTCCCGCAGTGTGAGTGTACACTCCTTCTCCTCTATCTCGCTCACTGCACTTTCCAAACTCTACACTAGCCCCTCCCACCAGAGAGCCCGGTCACGTGCTCGTGACGTCATCAAAGGTCCTTCATCCACTACAAATTATCATCAACCGGAGAAACCGGAGGTCAGGTGCGAGTGTCTGGAGCCCAGTAACCCGGGGGCGGCGGAGCCCTGCGCGTCCTCTACTGCCAGGTAACAGCGCCACAGAGGTACTGATATACACATATATACGGTATATATACACGTCCCAGCATGCAGCTGGAGGCAGCGGCTGCAAAGCATGCTGGGACTTATAGTTCCACATCAACTTCCTTTATGGCTGCATTACTGAGGTGTAATTACATCTATACATCCAGAGCCTGTGCCACATATATACTATATACTACTGACCCTAACATGACATTACTTACCCCTGTATGTCCGCAGTTTAACATCCTGTATTATACCCAGAGCTTGCACCACTATTCTGCGTGGTGAGTTCACTGTGTCAACTTGACATTCTTATCTACTGATCCTGAGTACATCCTGATTATTAGCAGAGCTGCTGAACTTCATCTATTCTGTGCTGAGTGCCAAGTTGCGTCACTGCTGTACATACCACAGACATTACTTACCTGTACTGAGTCCTGAGTTTACATCCTGTATTATACCCAGAGCTGCACTCACTATTCTGCTGCTGGTGCAGTCACTGTGTACATACATGACTTACTTATCCTGTACTGATCCTGAGTACATCCTGTATTATACTCCCAGTAGCTGCACTCATATTCTGCTGCTGGTGCAGTCACTGTGTAATACAGACATTACTTATCCTGTACTGATCCTGAGTTACATCTGTATTCTCCAGCCTGCACTCACTATTCTGCTGCTGGTGCGTCACTGTGTACATACTGACATTACTTATCCTGTACTGATCCTGAGTTACATCCTGTATATTCTCCCAGAGCTGCACTCACTATTCTGCGCTGGTGCAGTCACTGTGTACATACATGACATTACTTATCCTGTACTGACCTGAGTTACATCCTGTATTATACCCCAGAGCTGCAACTCAACATTCTGCTGCTGGTGCAGTCACTGTGTACATACAGGACATTACTTATCCTGTATGATCCCTGAGTTACATCCCTGTATTATACTCCAGAGCGCACTCACTATCTGCTGTGGTCAGCCTGTGTACACATGGCATTACTTATCCTGTACTGACCTGAGTTACATCCTGTATTATACCCAGAGCTGCACTCACTATTCTGCTGCTGTGCAGTCCTGTGTATATACATGCATTACTTATCCTGTACTGACCCTGAGTTACATCCTGTATTATACCCCAGAGCTGCACTCACTATTCTGCTGCTGGTGCAGTCACTGTGTACATACATGACATTACTTATCCTGTACTGATCCTGAGTTACATCCTGTATTATACTCCAGAGCGCACTCACTATTCTGCTGTATATCATGCATTCACAACTTATCCTGTACTGACCTGAGTTACATCCTGTTTATACCCAGAGCTGCACTCACTATTCTCGCTGCTAGTGCAGTCACTGTGTACAACAAGACATTACTTATCCTGTACTGATCCTGAGTTACATCCTGTATTATACCAGAGCTGCACTCACTATTCTGCTGCTGGTGCAGTCACTGTGTACATACAGACATTTACTTATCCTGTACTGATCCTGAGTTACATCCTGTATTATACTCCAGACTGCACTCACTATTCTGCTGCTGGTGCAGTCACTGTGTACATACCAGACATTACTTATCCTGTACTGATCCTGAGTTACATCCTGTATATTCTCGAGCTGCACTCACTATTCTGCGCTGGTGCATCACTGTTACATACATGACATTACTTATCCTGTACTGATCCTGAGTTACATCCTGTATTATTACTCCAGAGCTGCACTCACTATTCTGCTGCTGGTGCAGTCACTGTGTACATACATGGAATTACTTATCCTGACTGACCTGAGTTACATCCTGTATTATACCCCAGAGCTGCACTCACTATTCTGCTGCTGGGCAGTCATACTGTGATAATACATGACATTACTTATCCTGTACTGATCCTGAGTTACATCCTGTATTATACTCCAGAGCGCAATCACTTTCTGCTGTACATACATGGCATTATTATCCTGTAATGACCCTGAGTTACATCTGTATTCTACCCAGAGCTGCACTCACTATTCTCTGCTAGTGCAGTCGCTGGTAATACATGCTTACTTATCCTGTACTGACCCTGAGTTACATCCTGTATATACCCCAGCGATGCACTCACTATTTGCTGCTGTGCAGTCACTGTGTACATACATGACATTAACTTATCTGCTTACTGATCCTGAGTTACACTTTATATCCAGAGCCGCACTCAACTATTCTGCTGTACATACATGGCATTACTTATCCTGTACTACCCTGGTACATCCTGTATTAAACCAGCGCTGCACTCACTATTCTCTGCTAGGCAGTCCTGTGTTAATACTGACATACTTATCCTGTACTGATCCTGAGTTAAATCCTGTATTATACCCAGAGCTGCACTCACTATTTCTGCTGGTGCAGTCACTGTGTCATACATCATGAATTACTATTCCTGTATTATACCCCAGAGCTGCACTCACTATTCTGCTGCTGGTGCAGTCACTGTGTACATTACATACATTACTTATCCTTGTACTGATCCTGAGTTTACATCGTATTATACTCCGAAGCAGCACTCCTATTCTGCTTGCTGGGCAGTCACTGTGTACATACATGAATTACTTATCCTGTACTGATATGAGTTAAATCCCTTTTTATATCCAGAGATGCACTCACTATTCTGCTGTGGTGCCAGTCACAGGTACATACATGACATTACTTATCCTGTATGATCCTGAGTTCATCTGTATTATACCCCAGAGCTGCACTCACTATTTGTGCTGGTGCAGTCACTACCTACATGACATTACTTATCCTGTATGATCTGAGTTACACTGTATTATACCCCAGAGCTGCACTCGCTATTTGCTGCTGGTGCAGTCACTACATACATGACATGACTTATCTGGGTTTTGTTCTTTCTCTTAGGTGACTGCGTGTATACCATGAGTGGCTCTAAGCCGACATCTGTGGGCCCCCGCACCATGTGGACAGGTTTGTGGGTGTGTGACTGGAGCTCATCCTTTATCACATTGAACCAGGGCCAATTCTAATTCTGAGTGAAGGCCGGATCGTTGCGCTCTCGGAGGAGACCACCGCCCCCTCCTGGCCATAAACTTGATACCCCCTACATGAAATGGTGCGCCTTGTATCCAAATACGACCCTGAGTGCCTCTTGGCTGTGGGCCAGGCTAACGGCAGGGTAGTGCTCACAGCCTGGCCAGACCAAAACTTAACGAGGATCTGATTGGTAAGCGGTGTACCTAAACATGCCCGCAGTGCACACCCTGGCATGGAACCCCCTGGATAGTAACTGGCTGGCGGCAGGTTTGGATAAGCACAGAGCCGACTTTTCGTATCCGTCTGGGATATCTGTAGTAAGTACACCCCCGACGCCAGCGCCCCCATGGAGAAGGTCCGCCTCGCAACGGGCGACAACGAGAGCGCGCTCAGTGGTGACCAAAACCTACTGTAGAACTGGGCCAGAACGACGCCTGCCTGTCCCTCTGCTGGTTCCTAGGGATCAGAAGTTTGCTCCTGGCCGGGATGCACCGGAACTTGGCCTATATTTGATCCGAAATACCAACGAAAATATTCGTCAACACCAAAGCGGTGCAGGGCGTCACGGTAGACCCCCACTTCCATGACCGGGTGGCGTCTTTCTTGGAGGGACAAGTAGCCATATGGGACCTTCGAAAAATTCGAGAAACCGGTGTGTGACTCTTACGGAGCAGCTAAGCCTCAGCAAAGTGCCTGGTCCGACACGGACCGGACTCCTGGCACCCTGACCCGGGACAGAATATCATCAGACTGTACGACATGCAGCACCCCCCACGCCCATCGGAGACGAAACCGAGCCGACCATCATAGAGCGGAGCGTCCAGCCCTGCGATAACTACATCGCCTCCTTCGCGTGGCATCCCACCAGTCAGAACCGCATGGTGGTGGTCACCCCCAACAGGACCATGTCAGAATCACGGTGTTCGAGCGGATATCCCTGGCCGTGGAGTCCCAAACGTCGCTGATGTGGGCGTGCAGCCAGCAGCTCTATTGAAGTGTACGGAGGAGGGGAAGGACAGCTCTCGGAGAAGGACATCGCCACTAGATGAGGCTGCGGGGGGCTATCGCGCTACGGCTGGACACGGAGCAGGTCTGGAGGAACCATCTTACTGGGCGGAATGAGGACCTCAGCTCAAGTCTTGTGGTACACGTTGCACTATATCCTTCTATGAGACCTGTAAGTGTCCAGGACCCCCAAATAATACAGCAAGGCTTTGGTATCAACATTGCTGGTTCTGTGTGGTGGGACACTGTGCAGGGATTGGGACTCCCAGCATCATAGTTGACGCTAGGAGTCCCTGCAGAGCTGCTGGCTGTACATGTACCTGATTAAATGAAACCTCCCAATCCATCCTGAAAACCAGGGACATTACTCATAGATTCCAGGCACCAGGACTGTGGTATCTTCTTATATGTTATCCATGGCCTCTTCATTCTAAATCAACTTCATAATCATGCTAATGAGCCAGAAGGCTCTGGCGCTTTACACTGTGCAGGAGCACTTCCCCCTCGCACTGTGTGAGATTACAGCAGGCAGAGGGAGGGTGGAAGTGCTGACGGCGCAGATGGGACGGGGAGACAGTGTAACAGCATGTGAAGCATACCGTAACCACCTCCCAGAGACCTTCTACTCATTATCATAATTTGAGTTGATTTTAGAAGGAGGAGCCATGGATAACAAATATAGAAGATACCACAGTCCCGGTTGCTGGATCTATGAGTAATGTCCCTGGTTTACAGGAAGGGTTGCGATGATAGATTTCGTTTAGCATGATAGTAGTTGTGGGTCTCAGGTCCACGTTAACCATGATGTAGTCCAAGCTAGTCCTTTATAGTGTTCAGTTCGGGGAATATGGCCGATACCAGTCCGTGCCCTGATGTCTCTTCTAAGACCTTTGGGTCTCTCCGTAGCGACAACTGTATTGTAGGTTATGGACCCAGCACCAGGACATTGCTGCTGTGGATGTAGGAGGCTTATTCCATGTCCAATGTTAGGACCAATCCAGTGTTCTCCCATCCACAGAATTTGGGATAAAATACTGATCACAGGACAGGTGGCAGGTAGGACATGCACCCTCGCTCCATTCTTGCCTCCAGCACGGCTGTTGATGGCACTGCCATAGGGAGTGAATGGAGCGGCAGGGAGCTCTTCCGGCTTCCACTCCATTGATTAGGCAAGAACACGACCCCCTTGTGAATAGAGAATAACCCTGAGTCTTTGGACAACCCCTTTAAGTAGATTTTTCCCTAAACAAGATTAGGATAGTAAATGAAGGTGCAGTCACTGGGGGTCTATAAATGATGCTCTGCGGCGCCCCCTATGCTCCGGCACTGTACTGTATATGTCCAGACTCACATGTGGTGTCTTCCTATACCTGTGATCACTTATGAAGCAGTACGCCGAAGATATCGACCAGAAGTCGCCCAGCAACAAGGGATCGCTGGTCTACGCCGGGATTAAGGCCATTGTGAAATCCTCGCTGGGTAAGAAGATCTGTGGAGTGTATGACGTGGGCTCATTGCTGGCGGCACCCGTAGTCGTAGTCAGGTGCCGTCAGAATGTGTGAAGGCTGAAAATATCCTCTTACTGGTCTGTATTTAGCGTCTCTTGATAGTTAAAGGGAACCTGTCAGCAGGTGTGACCATGTAGTCTGCAGCCAGTGTTGTGTATTGTCCCTGCAGAGTGTAATCAGACCTTTGTGTTAGTTGTTAGTAGTAGCAGGACTGTGATATATGGCTTTATATTCCAGGATTGTAGTACTGAGAATGTGCCCTCACACTGCTGTGCTCTGTGCTCTCTACAGCTGATGTTAGGTGTTATCCCTGGAGAGGTTTGTAATTAGACCTCTGAGTAAGTTATTGTTGTTAGTAGCAGCGGGACTGTGATATATGAATTTATATTCCACGATTGTAGTTTCTCCAAGTACACTAGGGGTGTATCCTCACACTGCTGTGCTCTCTGCAGCCAGTGTTTGGCATTGTCCCCAGAGAGATGTATGTGCGTGCGATCATACCTTTGTTTATGTTGTTAGTAGTAGCAGGATTGTGATTTTTTTTTTTTTATTATTTATTGTCCAGGATTGTAGCTGCTAGGGGTGTATCCTCACACTGCTGTGCTCTGTGCAGACATTGTCTAGGTATTGTCCCCGGAGAGATGTAGAGTGTGCCCTCACACTGCTGTTGTCTGTGTGTCTATAGCTAATGTTAGGTGTTGTACCCGGAGAAGTGTGTAATCAGACCTCTGTGTGAGATATTATCGTTAGTAGCAGCAGGACTGTGACATATGGATTAACATTTCAGAATTGTAGCTTCTTCAAGTGCACAGGGTTTTTCCTGACACTGCTGTGCTCTGTGCTGTCTGCAGCCAGTGTTTGGTCATTTTCCCTAGAGAAGTGTAATCAGACCTTTGCATGTGTTATTAGTAGCAGCAGGACTGTAAAATATGGATTTATATTTCATAATTGTTGCTTCTCCAAGTGGACTGGGGGTGTGTCCTCACACTGCTGTGCTCTGGGCAGTTATTGTTAGGTATTGTCCCTATAGAGATGTTTAATCAGAACTTTGTGTATGTCGGTAGCAGCAGGACTGTGAAATCTGGATTTATATTCGAGGATTGTAGGTTAACCAAGTGCCCTGGATAAGGGTGGGGGATGTCCTCACACTGCTGTGCTCTGTGTTCTCTGCAGCCCTTGTTATGAATTGTCCCTGGAGAGATGTGTAATCTGACCTCTATATGTTGGTAGTAGCAGCAGGACTGTGATGTATGGATTTATATTGCAGAATTGTAGCTTCTGGGAGTGTATCCTCACACTGCTGTGCTCTTAGCGCTCTATATTTACCTATTCCGTTATAGAAAGATTATTTTTGTATATAAAATAATCTTTCTGTGCTTACTACAGCCTAGTACCCCAGTGTACAGCACCGTGTATCCTACAGTTTGTTACAATGTTTTAAAGGGACGACAGAGAGCGTCCGGAGCAGCTGGAGCGGTTCTGACCGCCAGGCGGATGTGGTCCATTACGTCAGCGAGGAGCGGAGTTTGGCGCTGCAGCTCTGCGGCTGGAGAAAGAAGGGATCGGACACCGACATCGGACCCTTCCTGAACTCACTGGAACAAGAAGGAGAATGGGAGAGAGCGGCGGCCATATCATTGTTTAACCTGGACATCCGGCGCGCCATCCAGATCCTGAATAAGGGGGCATCCACCGGGAAAGGTGGGGGGCTCGGCTCCGGTAACTCAGGGTGACCCCACACATGGTGACCGCTGTTACTAATCCCTGGATCCTTGCAGGAGATCTCAATCTGAATGTGGTAGCGATGGCGCTGTCCGGATACACGGACGAGAAGAATTCCCTCTGGAGAGAGATGTGCAGCTCCCTGCGGAACCAGCTGAGTAACCCTTACCTCGCCGTCATGTTTGCCTTCCTCACCAGTGACCCCGGCTCTTATGACACCGTGCTGGTAGGTTCACAGGTTGTCAATATGTATATGTGTATGTATGTGTGTGTGGTCCAGGGGGGCGGCAGTGATCTCATGTTTCGGTTTCCATGTTGTTCCAGTTTGAATGCGCGATGGCGGTGAGGGATCGCGTGGCCTTCGCCTGCTTGTTCCTGAATGACGCTCAGGTGAGATGTTAAGAACGTCAATGGGTACAAGGTTACATGAATGCCACATAATAGGTAACCGATGCTGCCGAAGATAACGGGGGGTCTTACAGGAAGCTGTGGTGATAAACATAGTGTTCACAGTCTCCACCGAATATGGAATCCACACATTCATTGGGGAGGATTCATTCAGTGGGATGTGCTGGTATCGCTAGTATCTAAGTCAGTGGTGTAGATACAGCAAGTGTGGCTACTCTTTACACTCCTATTTATCCAGAGTCATGGAGGGGGCGCTGCAGAGCGGATGGGAGGGTCAGGGAAGGGGCGCTGCAGGCCGGAAGAGAGGGTCAGGGAGGCGGCACTCTGCAGGGCGGAAGCGAGGGTCAGGGAGGGGGCACTCTGCAGGGCGGAAGCGAGGGTCAGGGAGGGGGCACTCTGCAGGGCGGAAGCGAGGGTCAGGGAGGGGGCACTCTGCAGGGCGGAAGCGAGGGTCAGGGAGGGGGCACTCTGCCAGGCGGGACAGCGGGGTCAGGGAGGGGCACTCGGCGGCGGAAGACGAGGGTCAGGGAAGGGGGCACTCTGCAGGGCGGAAGCGAGGGTCAGGGAGGGGGCACTGCAGGACGGTTGAGAAGGGAGGGGGCACTGCAGGGTGGATGTCAGGGAGAAGTGGGGTGCTGCAGAGGGGATGTGAGGGTCAGGAAGACGACGCTGGGCGGGGCAATGGTCAGGGAGGTGGAGCTGGGCAGGAGTGGGGGTCAGGGAGGCGGGGCTATCCACAGAGGTGCGCTCTCTCTGCTCCAGGCTGTGATCTCTATAGATCCCTCACATTCTCCACCTTTTATTGCAGTTGATAAAGTACATTGACAAGTTGACCCAAGACATGAAGGAGGTCGGGAACCTGGAGGGGATCGTCCTGACGGGACTGACAAAGGACGGGGTGGACCTGATAGAAAGTTATGTGGACAGGACCGGCGATGTACAGACGGCGAGTTACTGCATGCTGCAGGTAAGTGCCAGGATCTGGGAGTAACATCTTATCTGGTTATGTGATTTCTAGATCTTTTTTCCTTTTTCATCCAAGTCTTGTTTTTTAAAGGACTAAAATATGATCTCTATATGAGAGGTCCTGGGGATAGGTTGTCAGGCGGTGACCTCTGAGGGCGCGGCCTCCGGTCCATGCAGAGAGATTCCGTGCCGGCTCTATAGTACAAGCCGTCATGGGCTCAGCGGAGGTCCAAGATGTTCTGGTGTCTATGGGGAGTCGAGTTTGGCAGATCTCCTCTGATCCCACAAAATAATTGAATCCTTTGCTTTTCTCTTGGACATGTGTAGGGGTCACCGTCGGATGTTCTGAAGGACGAGCGAGTCCAGTACTGGATAGAAAACTACAGGAACCTGCTGGACGCCTGGAGGTTCTGGCACAAGAGAGCAGAGTTTGATATTCACCGCAGTAAACTGGATCCCAGCTCCAAACCTCTGGCACAGGTCTGTCTGATCCTACTCATCACTTATATATAGGAGAGCGCCATCTACTGACCTTCAGAACCAGAACCTCCTCCAACCTCTGTTTCTGTTTCTTCCTTATTCCCTTTCTGTTTCTCTTCCTCCTCAGTCTCTCTCCAGTCTTTCTCTTCTCCTCCGTCCTCCAATCTCTCTCCATCACCCCCTTCTCTGACCTCTCACTTCTTTTAGGTTTCCTCTAAGGTTCCTACCTATTGCTTAGGGCTGATACATTGTTACAAACAATAAAAAAAAATTCACAGCAATTTTTCCAATCAAGCAAGCAGTGATCCTGAGCTCTGATACATTGCACCAAATTAGAAACTGACTAGAGCAGTGGTGGCGAACCTATGGCACTGGTGCCAGAGGTGGCACTCGGAGCCCTTTCTGTGGGCACCCAGCACAGAATTTACCAGAGAGAACTCAAGGCTTCCTCCTGCAGTCAAAGACAGCCCAGGAAGAGCCACGCTCAGCGCTATTTTAAAGTGACACCTACTTGGCTGCCAGGACTACAGGAGGAGCGAAAAGGTGGGATAATCCAGAGATGGATTATCAATGGAGTTCTTGATTTGGTTGCCCTGATTCTTCCTCTTCAGGGGAGCCTGGAGGGAAGCTACAATCCAAATGTCTCCTGCTTTCTATTGTATTTGTGACCTCAGGACGCCAATACGATTGAGACTTTTTAGCATGTTGGCACTTTGCAACATAAAAGTGGGTTTTGGTTGTAGTTCTGGCACTCTGTATCTAAAAGGTTCGCCATCACTGGACTAGAGCATAGGATAGACTGGACACGGGTCTATTAATGGAAGACGTATAAGGGTTGTCCATTCACTGACAGCAAGCAAGGGAGGAAAGTGTAGTAGAGCTGCAGAAATTGTTGCTGTCTCGCCAGAATTGACAGGATTTTATTTCTTGCAGGTATTTGTGAGCTGTAACTTCTGCGGGAAGTCCATCTCCTACAGCTGCTCCCCGATGCCGCACCAGGGCCGGGGATTCGGTCAGTATGGGGTCAGCGGGTCACCCACCAAATCAAAGTTCACCAGTTGCCCTGGCTGCCGGAAACCTCTGCCACGCTGCGCCCTCTGCCTCATTAACATGGGAAATCCGGTCTCTAGTAGTCCAGGTAACAGAGCACTTACCAGCCCACTGGACCCCTTATAGGGGGGACACGGCACTTACCAGCCCACTGGACCCCTTATAGGGGGGACACGGCCCATAACAGTACACCGACTGCTTTTAATGAAAATTGTGTTTTAATTGTAAGCTCTGTACATATCCTGCTTTCAGCTCAGAAGTGTAGACTGCATACAATGGTCTCCACAATGCTCTGTGAGCTTCACAGCCTGGACTGAAGACTAATGCATTGTAGCAAACTATCAGAGAGATCTGTGCAGCCGCTGCCGATGTGTTAAACTCACAGAGCATTGTCTAGACTGGATCCAGCTGTCTTTAAAGAGAACCCGTCATGCAAAATAACCCTCCTAAACTAAATATATTTTCATAAACTGCCATTAGAGAGCATTGCCTCTATCCCTTCATTGTCCCTCTACATGCCTGTAAACCTAAGCAGTGAGGTCCTAAATCTGTATGCAAATGACCTGTGAAATGTCCAATGAAGCATTAGCATATTCAAGCTGTCCACCTTATTCATGAGTAGGCGGCACAGCCACACCCCCAGTGCATGACTGACAGCCTGTATAATGATGTGAGGCTGTATAATGATGTGCTTCCTGGTGCTGGTGGCCACGCCCCCTGCAGCCTGTGTGTGCATGTGTGTGTGTATAGGAGAGATACAGCAGCTCCAGGCAGCCATGTTATAGCAGAACATGTCCGGTACTTGTGTAGCTGATGTCTGTGTCTCTGTATATTAAGAGGATGCAGCATGTCAGCAGATGCAGCACACACACTAGCCATGCTTTACTATACATTACACACAGACATGAGCAGGGGGAGGAGAGGGGAGGGGGAACAGGGGTGACATCACTGCCTCTGACCATGTGACCAGCCTCATTTACTTGATAAAGAATAGATGATTTTACAATGAATAATGTATGAAATGACTAGATAAAGGCTGGAATGGGATCCTTGTGAGCTGCTCCAACAGGTAGAGGTGACAGGACAAGTGACACAGACCTGATGACAGGTGTCCTTTAATACACAGAGTGCAGGACTAGTTCTGTACAGGATTGTTACAATGTATCAGTGTGGAGTTGGGGCTGTGGAGCTCACAGAGCATTGTCTAGATTGGATACAATTGTCTCCACTTCTCAGCTATGTACTCGGCTTCTGCCACTGAATGCATTCAGCAGTTCAGTCATTGACTGAGATCAGAGATCTTGACGATGGGGAGAGTTAGAGTTCGGTACACATAAGCCGGACCCCTGTAATAATCCTTTGGTGTGTGTTGGATTATTATAACCCTGTACTGTCCTCTGCTCAGGAGCATCAAAGTCTGACGAGAAGATAGACCTGAGCAAGGAGAAGAAGGTGGCGCAGTTCAACAACTGGTTCACCTGGTGCCACAACTGTCGTCACGGAGGCCACGCGGGGCACATGATGAGCTGGTTCAGGTGAGGAGGCGGCAGGGATACAGTCATTATACTCCAGTCTACAATGTCCTCCCTATATCATGCCTACATCTTGCAGGGATCATACGGAGTGCCCGGTGTCGGCCTGCTCCTGCAAGTGCATGCAGCTGGATACAACAGGCAACCTGGTCCCTGAAGAGTCTGCACAGCCCTGAGTCTGGCCACGTCTTGTGTACCACGTGTGTGTGAGCTACAGCAGGAGGCCTAACATTACTGACAGGAGGTTACAGTGTTATAACACAGAGCGGATAGGAGGACTGTGATCTGCAAAAAGCAGCTTGTTACAGGAAATGAGTCATTTTAAGGAGAAAAAAAAAAAAAATTGGGGGGGGTGGGGTAAGCTGTCATCAGTAGTGACCGTGCGGACTGTAGCCAGTGTTGTGTATGGTCCCTGGAGAGCGGTGTAATCAAACCTTTGGACTGTGATACAAAGATTTATATTCCAGGATTGCAGCTTCTCCATAAGAACTTGGGGGGTGTCCTTAACAATGGATGCACAGTGCACAGCAGTGTAAGGATTGTCCCTGGAAAGATGTGTAATTAGATCTTTGTGTAAGTTCTTAGTGGCAGCACGACTGTGAAGTATGAATTTATATTCCAGGATTGTAGCAGGACACTGCAATCCTGGAATATAAATCCATAGTTTATAGTTCTATGGTTACTAAATACATAGAGAAAAGTCTGATTATGTATCTCTCTAGACAATACCCAACACCGGCTGCACAGAACACCGCAGTGTAAAGACACTCCCCCAGTGCACTTAGAGAAGCTACAACCCTGGAATGTAAACCATTACCTCAACATACACAAAGGTCTGATGACACGTCTCTCCAGGGACAATACATAACAGTGGTTGTAGTCTGTATGGTCACACCTGCTGCCAGATCCCTTTATAGGTAGGTCCTCCGTTTCTTTACAAGCCTTATCTATGATGTTACTCCAGCTGAGACGTCTTGTAATTGGTCACTTCCTTTTATCCAACTGCTTGAAGATCATTGGTGTAAAATCTGATTTGCTGTGTTCATTTTTCTTCTCCTTAATGGGGTCATCAGGGTTTAAAATATTCCCGACTTATTCTAAGGAGAGGCCCCACATGTGTCAGTGATGCTACAGAGTCCGATCCCCAATGATGTGATACCGATGGTCATTACTGAGGATGAAGTCATGAAGCTTTTGAACCAGAATCTCTTTATATGCATCTGTTCTGTATTTTGTGTTTCTAAAGTGAATGTTCACCTTCTGATGTTTCACAATTTAAATAAATTGACTTTGTAAATAATTATGGATCCTGAGTGATTTAATAACATTACTTATCCTGTACTGATCCTGAGTTACATCCTGTATTATACCACCTCAAAAGAGCGGCCAATCCAACCGTTCACAAGCGGGAAACTCTCTGCCCCTGCGTACAAAACTTTCAGCCAATTGACAAACCCACCCGGCAGGCCATACCTCAGAAGGACAGACCAGAGGTACTCGTGGTTAACCCGATCAAACGCTTTTGCCTGATCCAAGGACAGCAAGTACCCCTTCCAGTTACCAGCCCTGCCCTGTGGGCTGGGTAACGGGGCCTACACGACAGGCTGACACTGCTGCCCGCCCGGAGGAAACAGGGAGGGGACGAAACACCAGATTCACCTCCTGAGACGCCTTGGTCTTCTTGGGTCTCGTCTTCTTCCTCTTTTGGTCGTCATCTGGCATATCATCGCCGAAGGAGAAGTTCTGGAGGTGAACTGGAGACTCAAGCTGACGGATCTGAGCCATTAGCGCCCCCCCCCTGGCCGCTGTCATCACTTTCCTCCTCCAGGTTGGCAGAGCCGCAGCCTGATGGTAATGGCGCTTGCTCCGCAGGCAGCCTGTCGTGCGAGCCACCAGACGGACACGGCTGGTCTTCCTCATCCTCCTCATCATCGCCATCATCCGCCTGGATCTGAAGCCCCTTCAGCTTTCTCAGCTGCTCCTGGCGCATGTCATCAAACCTCGCATCATTCTCCAATTTTTCACGAAACGGACCGCTGTGCTCACGGATAAGATGACGCTTCTCCTGCAGAGCGGTGACCTCGGCTTTTAGTCTGTCTATGGTGGTAAGAAGATCAGACTTTTTCTTCTTAGTGGCCACCCCCGCTAGGGCCAAGGTCTCCCTTATCTCCTCCTGGAGCCTCCTCAGCGCTTTTCCAGCTTCCTCGTACTCACGGAGGTGCTCAGCAATCCGGGAGCCATAGATGGAAGCAGACTCCCGGGCCTTAAGATCACCCCATGCTTTTTGCACACCCCCGTGAGCACCCAGCTTTTCAGCTGAACCACCCAGCTTTCCCGCACATACATCCAGCTTTCCAGGAGGAGCACTTAGGCTGATGTCACTTGCCTTGATCTTCTGTGTTCCGGAGACCTTGCGGCTTCCCTGGGTCTTGGGGGTGGCAGCCGAGGTCACATCGCTGCGTCCTTGGCTCCGGGCAGATCTTCTCACGCCATCAGTTTTGGCCGGTAACTTGCTTTTCCTGCCTCCCGCCGGCCTGGTCCGGGAGACAGGAGCCTGGGACTTTCCTGCAGGATTCATCCCACAGAACCCACTCCTGCTCAGCCCGCAGGCTGTTTAAGCCGGGGGGCTGCAGGACTGGCTGTGCTCCTTACATCAGGAGTACGGACCCTCCTGCTGCCCTTTAACCCGGGCCACTGATTGGTAGCCCAATTTGGCCACTGGGTGGCAGTGGCCTGTGGGATATTAAAGCTTGAGCGCGGAGCTAGCCCTTCCTCTTTGGACTGCTCCGCGCTCAAGAGACACCCGCCCACCCTCCCTAGTTTTTGTATTTTTGTATTTTGTATTACAAGTTATGTTTATTTGGTTATTGTTATTTTAATTCGTTGGTGTTTGTTGGTAGTCACAGCTTGGCCTGTGGTGGAATTTTGACCCTCTCGGTTTTAGCCCAAATCACCTGACAGACCAACTAGGACATGCCCCCGCGGAGGCGGGGCCCGGCATGCAAGGTGAAAAATTTGGGTAAAGGGTCCGGGTTCCCCCCACAGGTCGGTGATTTTATTTCTGTTAAGCAATAAAGCTGTGGCCGACCCCCATCTTTTTTCTGCCAAAACGGTGTCTTGTGTCCTCTTTTTGGGTTGTGGGACGGGTGGTATTTGAAGCCGGGGGCTTAGGCATTAGTACAGCCAGTCCTCCCTGGGGAGGAGAGAGCAGGCCTGGGTGGATTGGGTTTGCTCCAGGTGGTGCAGGAGCTCAGCAGCACACAACCACACCCGTCAGTAGCTCACAGCAGAATGACAATGCACGCACTATTCTGCTGCTGGTGCAGTCACTGTGTACATACATGACATTACTTATCCTGTACTGATCCTGAGTTACATCCTGTATTATACCCCAGAGCTGCACTCACTATTCTGCTGCTCTCCTGCATTATTCTTTTTCTTTGGGTATGTTGTTAGTTGCAGCAGGACTATAATATATGGATTTATATTCCATGATTGTAGCTTCTCCTAGTACACTGGAGGTGAGTTTTCACACTGCTGGTCGCTCTGCAGCCAGTGTTATGTACTGTCCCTGGAGAGATGTGTAATCAGACCTCACACTGCTGTGCTCTGTGCTCTCTGCAGCCAGTGTTATGTATTGTCCCTGGAGAGATGTGTAATCAGACCTCACACTGCTGTGCTCTGTGCTCTCTGCAGCCAGTGTTATGTATTGTCCCTGGAGAGATGTGTAATCAGTCCTCACACTGCTTTGCTATGTGCTCTCTGCAGCCAGTGTTATGTACTGTCCCTGGAGAGATTGTCCCTGGAGAGATGTGTAATCAGACCTCACACTGCTGTGCTCTGTGCTCTCTGCAGCCAGTGTTATGTATTGTCCCTGGAGAGATGTGTAATCAGACCTCACACTGCTGTGCTCTGTGTAGCCAGTGTTATGTATTGTCCCTGGAGAGATGTGTAATCAGACCTCACACTGCTGTGCTCTCTGCAGCCAGTGTTATGTATTGTCTCTGGAGAGATGTGTAATCAGACCTCACACTGCTGTGCTCTGTGCTCT